>CAUYQV010186021.1:0-46638 GCA_963574575.1 Galagoides demidoff
TTTTTTTTTTTTTTTTTTGAGACGGAGCCTCAAGCTATCCCCCTGAGTAGAGTGCCATGGCATCACAGCTCATAGCAACCTCCAACTCCTGGGCTCAAGCAAGTCTCCTGCCTCAGCCTCCCAAGTAGCTGGGACCACAGGCGCCCGCCACAACGCCCGGCCATTTTTTTTTGGTTGCATCCATCATTGTTGTTTGGCGGGCCCGGGCTGGGGATTTGAACCCACCACCTTAGGTGTATGTGGCTGGCGCCTTAGCCGATTGAGCCATAAGCGCCGAGCCTTGACTTTGATTTCTTTCCTGATTTTTGTTAACTTTTATTTCTTCACCCCTCCCCTCTTTTTGTCTATCTCTGTTTGTTCAACCTTTTTTTTTTTTTTTTTTTTAAAGAAACAGAGCTCCACTATATTGCCCAGGTTGGTCTTGAAATCTTGGTCTTAAGAGATTGTCCCATATCAGCCTCCCGGAGTAGTGGGGCTACAGGCTCAAGCCACTGCACCCAGCTTAGTGTTTTTATTTTTATTATTTTTTTATTTTTTGAGACAGAGTCTTAGTTGGTCACCCTTGGTAGAGTGCTGTGGTGTCACATCTCACAGCAACATCCACTCTGGGGCTTAGGCGATTCTCCTGCCTCAGCCTCTCAAGTAGCTGGGACCACAGGCACCTGCCACAATGCCTGGCTATATTTCAATTGCAGTTGTCGTTGTTTAGCTAGCCCGGGCAGGGTTCAAACACCCTTGGTGTATGTGCTGGTGCTATAACCACTGTGCTATGGGCGCCGAGCCTAGTGATTCTTTTGCCTCAGCCTCCGAAGTAGCTGGCACTATAGGCACCTGCCACGATGCCTGGCTATTTTTTAGAGATGGGGTTCTTGTCTGGTTCAGGCTGGTCTTGAACCTGTGAGTTCAGGTAATCTACCTGCCTTGGCCTCCCAAGTGCTGGGATTATAGGCATGAGCCACTGTGCCTGGCCATTTTTTTTTTGTTAGTATTTTAAATTTAAAGTGCTTTTCATATCTGCAAATGCCATTCAGGGTGGAGTGTTGTGGTACAGTTTTCTTCTACTTGACGTTTTTCTGGAGGGAATTTTCTTTCTTTCTTTCTTTTTTTGCAGTTTTTGGCTGGGGCCGGGTTTGAACCCACTACCTCTGGTATATGGGGCTGGTGCCCTACTCCTCTGAGCCACAGGCGCCGCCCTAGTGGGAATTTTCTTCAGCTGGAATGTTTTAATTCACATTTTCTATTTTTTTCTTATAGTAGATTAGTACGGGTGTTTGCTTTTTTCAGTTCATATGAAATATCTTTTTAAATTTTTAATTAAAAAAATAAAAAATAAAACAGCTCATAGCAACCTTCAGCTCTTGGGCTTAGGCTATTCTCTTGCCTCAGCCTCCCAAGTAGCTGGGATTGCTGACAGACTGCTGCTCCAACACCAGGGCTAGGGTATAGTGACCTTATACTCACTGCAGCCTCTAACTTCTGGGTTCAAGTGATCCTCCTATCTCAGCCTCCCAAGTAGCTGGGACTACAGGTATGCACCATCATGCCTACCTATTTTTTCTAATTTTTTGTAGAGATGGAGTCTCATTCTTGCTCAGGCTGGTCTTGAAGTCTGGTCTTAAGCAATCCTCTCATCTTGGCCTCTCAGAGTGCTAGGTTTAGAGGCATGAGACACCATGCCTGACCAAGAGCACCTTTTTCTAAAGACACTAAAAAAATTAAAGGCCAGGCTCGGTGCCTGTGGCTCAAGTGGCTGAGGCGTCAGCCACATATACCTAAGGTGGCGGGTTTGAATCCAGCCCGGGCCCACCAAAACAATGATGGCTGCAACCAAAAAAAAAAAAAAATAGCTGGGCATTGTGGTGGGCACCTGTGGTCCCAGTTACTTGGGAGGCTGAGGCAGAAGACTCACCTGAGCCCAGGAGTTGGAGGTTGCTGTGAGCTGTGATGCCACGGCACTCCACCCAGGGGGACAGCTTGAGGCTCTGTCTCAAAAAAAAAAAAAAATTAAAGGCCGGGTGCTATGGCTCATACCTGTAAACCCCACACTTGGAAGCCAAGGCAGGTGGAATGCCTGAGTTCACGAGTTTGAGACCAGCCTGAGCAAGAGTGAGACCCCGTCTCTAAAAAAATAGCCAGGTATTATAGCGGGTGCCTGCAGTCCCAGTTACTTGGGAGACTGAGGTAAAAGGATCACTAGAACTGAAGAGTTTGAGGTTGCTGTGAGCTATGATGCCACGACACTCTACCCAGGGCCACCGAGTGAGACTCTGTCTCAAAAAAAAAAAAATTAATGACTTTTTTGGTGGGCATAGCGTTGATAGTTTGATTGTGTGAATTATTCTTGTTTCTGTAAAACTTTTAACTTCCGTGCTTACTCCCTTCTCTCCAAGGGACATCTTCCCCTTCCATGTCACCCCCTCTTCCTCTACTCCTTCAGCCCTTTGAAGACTGCCAGTTTAGTCCTGCAAATTCTCAATTTCCCCAGAAGTCAATGGTCTGATCCACTGAGTATCAACCCTTTCTTGGTATTTCGTCACTCAGGGAAAGATTCTCTCTCTCTCTCTGGGTAATTCAAATTGTGTCCCCACCCAAGCCCTATTGTCCTGTTCTCTCTCTCTCTCTCTCTTTTTTTTTTTTGTAGAGGTAGGATCTTACTATGTTGCCCAGGCTGGTCTTGATCTCCTGGACTTAAGCAAGTCTCCTGCCTCAGCCTCCCAAAGTGCTGAGATTACAGGTGTGAGCCACTATGCCTAGCCACCTCTCTTCTTTTGCGTGGCGTCTCCACTGGACCCTCTTCTCAATGAAGTCTAGATGGGTGCAGTGGTTCAGGCCTGTAATCCTAGCACTCTGGGAGGCCAAGACTGGTGGATCACATGAGCTGAGGATTTTGAGACCAGCCCGAGCAAGAGAGAGACCTCATATCTAAAAATAGCTGGGCGTTGTGGAGGGTGCCTATAGTCCCAGCTTCTTGGGAGGTGGAGGCAAGAGGATCACCTGAGCCCAAGAGTTTGGTCTTGCTGTGAGCTATGACGCCATGATGCTGTACTGAGGTCAACAAAGTGAGACTCTGTCTCCCCTCACCAAAAAAGTGTAGAACTTGTTCTATCATTTTAGTTGTTCATGTCTCTACTTAGTTGTAGAGGAAGTTTGTAGTACCCATCTACTGGTTATGCTAAAGGCAAGTGGTATGAGTGGCTATATTTGCTATCCTTATTGTTCTGCATGGCTTTTGGAGGGTATGTGGAGGAGTTTGGATTTTGGCAGCTGCCATTATCCTAAGTGAATCTAGAAGCCATCTCGGGTCCTTTTAGTGAACTGGCAGTGACTGTCAGCAAGTTACACATGATTTGTCAAATCAGTTCCTGTTATTTCATTTTATAATTTTTACAGTTTTTGCTTAAATTGGCCAGAGGCATCCTGTTGCTTGCAACTGAAGAATATTAGCTGTAACATCATGTTTCTTGCTGCCTGGATGGAGCTGGATTGTAGGGCAAGGCAGATGTGAGCTAGAGAGAGAGATGGGGGAGGTTTGAAGTCCTTGTTTCAAGTCATTGTGGACCCAGGGGCATTTCTGGGAATTGGTCAGCTTAAGAATTCCACATATTTATTGAAAGACAGCATGCTGTCCCAGAGTGAATACAGCCATGTCATCAGCATCCAGATGAAGGACAGAACATATGAGCCCCAGAGACCTCCTCTAGGCCCTTTTGGGATCTCCCCCCTCCAAAGGTAACTAGTGCTCTGACTTCTCTCACTAAAGGCCAGTTTTGCATGATTTTATACTTTGTAGAAATGGAATCACACAGCATGGCGTGGTATGTATACTTGAGTCTGGCTTCTTTGGTTCAATATTACTGTTATGAGTTTCACTTGCTTCATTGTGTGGATTTTGGTAAATATTTTAGAGTGAAACTGATAGAACTTGGAGGTTTACCCAGTGCTATTGGAAAAACCACTTCAGGTCTCAGATTCAATCCCTTCATCTGTAAAATGGGGCCGTTGGTGATAATACCCAGCTGTTGGTGTTGCAGTTTCCATATTGGGTGCCTGTGAAAGTCCTGAAATAGGACAGAGGTTGGGGGAGCTCTCTCCCTCCCTCTGCCAAGGAGTGTTCCTGAGCACTCATGCACCTCTCTCTGTCCATGTTTCCTTTGCTATTTGCACTTCTAAATTTTGAAATTGCTCTTTTCTTGGAGTGCCTGCCTGCCCTGGTTCTCCACTCTGTCCTCTCGTCCTCAGTGCTTGGGCCCCTGTGAGGACAGGATTATACTATTAGTAAAAGTGATGCAGGAATAATGATGCATCCTTCAGATGTACCGGGTTTTAGTTGGACAAGACAAGGCTCATGAGGTTGTAACCCAGATCTGTGCTAAGCTCTCCAAGCCTCTGTAAAGATGTGTCATCCTGGCTGGGCGCCTGTGGCTCAAGCGGCTAAGGCGCCAGCCACATACACCTAAGGTGGCAGGTTTGAATCCCCAGCCCGGGCCTGCCAAACAACAATGATGGCTGCAACCAAAAAATGGCCGAGTGCTGTGGCGGGCACCTGTAGCCCCAGCTACTTGGGAGGCTGAGGCAGGAAACTCGCTTGAGCCCAGGAGTTGGAGGTTGCTATGAGCTGTGATGCCATGGCACTCTATCCAGGTCCGGGATAGCTTGAGGCTCTGTCTAAAAAAAAAAAAAAAAAAAAGATGTGTCATCCTATATGCCTCTGGGGCTGTGGTGAGAAGGAGAGGGGCTCCCTCAGGACAAGCCTGTGCCTGTAATGCCTAGTCCCTTAAGCAGCTGCATTTTGCATCACTTGCGACAGCTGAAACCTGGGTCCTCCTGCAGGGAATCTTATTTCATTGGTTTGCGTGCGACTTGAACACGGGGTTTTAAAAAGCTTTCCAGGTAACTAATGTGCAGCAGGGTTGAGAACCACAAGCAAGAAACATGATGTTAATGCTGAGATTTATTTGGAGAGAGAGGTAACTTCCTGCAGCTGGTGCGCCCCACCTTGTTCCCTCATACGCCTCCACATCGCACCCCACCCCGGTACCCCTCCTTCCTCTCACGGAGGAAACCAGGACATTCCTCACCTGCCGCTCCCCGTCCTGGGTACCCTTGGATTTTGCCGGTGTGCCTGTGGGTGCATCAGAAGGCCCCACCCCCCTCCACCGTCAGAGCAGGTGAGTGCACGAATCCGAGGGGGCGGCTGCCCAGCTGGGAAACAGCCCTGAAATAGACCCCCCGCCGCCCCCGCTGCCTCCGCCCGGAATCTGCTCAGGCAAAAAACAACGCTCTCAATCCTGGTGTCTACCCGGGCGCAGCGTCCAGGGGAGAGGAAACTGGGCCTGGGTCCTGCTTGCGTCTGAGCGGATCCGCCCCGGGCCCGGTCGGTGTGTGCAGTGAGGGCGCTCGACCACCGGGCGGCGCTGCTGGTCCGCGATGGGGAGCCTGGCTGGTTGGGAGCGGAGGCCCGCCCGGTGGCTCTCTGGAAGGGAGGTCCTCATGCCCCTTCCCAGCCTGAGGTGCCCGGGAAGTGATCCAATGGGCCCTTCACCCCGAGGAGGCTGGGTCAGGAGGCCTGGGCAGGTCAATGCATATCCCGTTCTGCAGACAGAGGCAGAAAGCAAGCTGGGACCTGGGTGCGGGCACCCTTGCAAGTCCTGTCATCCAGTCCTCCAGCAGCTCCTTTTTGTCTCGCATTTCCTACGGGATTCCTGAGATCTCACCTTGTGTATGGCGGTGGTGGTCATCGTGGTGGCAAGTCTCCTTTGTGGCTCAGATTTCGCCAGGACTGCTGCGTGGGGAGAGCTTGGGGACAGTGTAGCTGTGACCTCAGCCCCAAGATCGTCCATATATCTAACTATTAATCTGTTTGTCCATCGTCTGTTTGCCCAACTAACATCTGTTGCCCACTGACTGTAAAACAGCTGGAACAATGAAATGGGGTGAGGGGACATTATCCCTCCCAGTCTGTTCAGACTAGTGAACAGGAGTTTCCAAAATTGTGGACCAGGGGTGATGTTTGAGCTGGGCCTTGAAGGCTCTTTGGGAGAAGAGAAGATGATTCTGCCATAGAGGTGAGGGGGGAAAGGAGGGCCCAGGGGCTGGAGCCAGGCTGGGGCTGGGGGAGCAGGAAGAGAGAGACAGCTGTGTTTCAGGAACTGAGGCCATGATCCATTCTCCCTGAGCCATCAGAGCAGCCCTGAGCCGTGGGCTTTATTGTCCTTTGCTTATCTATAAGGAAATCGAGGCTGGAGAGGTCAAGTGGCTGTCCAGTGGTGAGAGTCACAGCTGAGGCTGCATAGAAATGTAGCAGGCTCCAGGTGGAGAGATAGCCTAGGCTTTGACACTTACTGTGTATCTCTGGGGAGTACTGATGCCAGCGCCAGCCCATGTTCCTAGTAGTCCCCAGCTCCTCCACATGCTCCTGAGCCTGGCACTGTTCTCCCAAGAAGTACATGGGGGTCTTGCCTGCTCCTGAGGTTTCTCCTGCTCTTCTTACATCCTCACACATACCCCACTCATACCCCACTCATGGGAAAGGGTCTGCTATCAGCCAAGACCTCTGCCGTGTGTGGGAAAAGGTTATTGGAAAGGTGATTGGCTTTGCCAGCAAGCAGGCTCCAAGCAGGGGGACGATCACTGGTTGTGTAACCTTGGGCTCTGCCTCTGTGCCTCTTAGCTTCCCAGCTGTAGAATGGAATCATTACACTGGTCCCTCCATCACAGGCTGTTGAGGAGACTAGATGTACTTGCATGGTACTTAGAAGAGCACCTGGTGGGCACCACGTGCTGCCTATTCATGGCCTCAGCTTAGAGCTGGCTCTCTAGGCCCCAGGCCTCCTGCTTTCCCACCTTGCTCCCGCCTATGCTCCTGTCTTCCATTGTGGGGGCCTCATGCCCCATTCCAGCTGGTTGGAATTCTATTAATATTTCAGTTTGATGAATTAAAGATTCTTTTCTACCCTCCTTCTGATGTCCCAGGAGGGAATTAAAAGCACATTGGATCCAATCAAACGTCATTAAAATGCAGCCCACAAGGGTAGGAGCTGGTGTGTGGGCTCTCCTTGCCTAGCACTGCTTTGTCCTCTTTGAGGGGTCTGGGTGATGGGTCGGTAGTTGGTAGGTGGGTACAGGAAGAATAGGAAGCTGAGGAGGAGGTGGAGGGCAAGGGGTGTTTGCCACTGCTTTAGGTAGCAGAGTCTCCTTTGTGGCTCAGATTTCCCCAGGACTGCTGCATGAGGACAGCTTGGGGACAGTGTAGCTGTGACCTCAGCCTCAGGACAAGACCATGACACCCCTTTCCTCCTCTGCTTTGATTGTATTTTTCCAGGTCAGTCCAGTCTCACTGACCTCCGTGATGGGTGCTAGAGACACCTCAGCAGCAGACCTTGCAGACAGTCTGAGCAGGATCCATGCTCCTTGTGGCTCTGCCAGTGGGAGGTCCTGGGGCCTGTTCCAGCTGTCTGTCCTGTGGCTGCCTGGGTCCTCCTCTGGAAGGAAGCCAACACTGTCTAAGAGTTTCTTAAGTAGGCCCAAGACTGGTGTGTGGTGGGCGGACATTGACAGAGGGGCCAGCCAGGGCTTCCTGACCCTGCTGTCAATCAACCAGTGAGGCTGTGTGGCCTTTGTCCAGTCCCAAAGGCCAGGAGCCTGGTTGGAGAACAAGAGCCATGAAACACAATCTAGGGTCCCAATCACAGGATCTCTTACATTTAAAAAACCTTTCTTACTCCTGTTCTTTCTTTCATCTCCTAAGCAGCATCTAGCATCATTGCAATTCATATTTGACAGTTGAGGACACAGAGGCTCAAAGTGAGAGAGGGCACAGGATACATGTTTGCTGGGACGGTGAGTGCTGTGATCCTGGAGGAGCAGGAAAGAGGACTGTGGGGTCTGAAGAGGCTGGGGGCAGCGCTGAAGGAGGGATGCAACAAAGCAAGGACATTCCCTCTCCAGGGAAGTCCTGCCTCCTGCGGGCCCCTTCTCAGGTCCAGTTGGATTGCATCCCTTCCTGTGCCTGTCACCTGGCTGCTCCTCCTGGAGTCTAGAGCCTTGACACTCAGCTGAAGGAGCAGCTTGGCCATGAGGCTGCAGGCGGGAGGGGCTTTTAAATGTTAATTGTATTTTGACATCTCAGCTTGTGACATCCATCCTAATGACATTTGGCTCTTGGCTGACAGCCCCCAGACATGGGAGGGGGGTGGAGAGAGAGATGATAAGTCATTTAAATTGCAGAGAGGCAAAGAGGCTAGAAAATCCTGATTCTTAAAAAAAAAAGAGAGGGAGAGAAGGGGAGAGGAAAAGAGGAGAAAGTAGAAATCAAGGAGAAGCATCTTTTCTAGGTGGGTCATTCATTCATTTCACAATTGAACATTTATTGGGCACCTATTGTATACTTGGCACAGTCTCAGCTCCATGGAGGGTCCAGGTGTTCCATCTGTCTGTCTAGGTTTCTCAGCTCTTCTAAATTATACTCATCTTTCAGGGTCTAAGTCAAGAGTTGCCTCTTCTCAGTGCCTCCTAGCCTCAGCCACCCCTCCCAGGAGGGGCAGGAAGGGCTCAGTCAAGACCTGTGTTGAGTGACTGCTTTACCACTTCCTACCTGTCCTCTTTTCTTTCTTCTGGAAGGAAGTGCTTCCTCTCTTCCACCCATCGCAGGAGAAATTTCCTTCTGGCTTCTCTTAACTCCTGCCTCATTTTTCCTTTCTTGTATCTCCTCCCTCTTCAGCCCTATAGGTGGAGAAACTGAGGCTGAGGAAGGGAGGGGGAAGCATTGTTTTCAGGAACTTTGGAACAAATGTGGAAGGGGCTGAAGTTGATCTTGGACCACTTCTCTCCTTCTACCCACTCTACCCACATCTCTGCCCACCCTCTGCCTACTTGGTAAGCATCCCTCCTCTCCAGCTGTCTTGACCTCCATGCAAGTGGTCAAGAGGTCCCAGAAGAGACAGAGGTCCCAGCCCAGCCTCTAGCTCCCTGTCCTTCACCCCCATTCCTTTTTGTTGTTGTTGTTAGAGACAGGATCTTGCTATGTTGCCCAGGCTGGCCTCCGACTCCTGTGCTCAAGCAATCCTCCTGCCTCAGCCTCCCTGGTTGCTGAGACTGCAGGCACAAACTCCCATTCTTGTGGGGTGCTCCTACAGCAGGTATTAAGGCCCCTCTAGTATGCTGGTGCCAAATGTACTCTCCCCTGAATCCTTATTAACTGGTCCCGTTTTTGTATCTGGTGCTGGGTGAATGGATTTATCAGAGCTGCATTCTGCTAAAGATTACTCTCTTCCTGCTCTTAGCTGGCTTAGCCCCAGCCAGTCTCTTCTCTTTCAGACTACTAGGGCAGGAAGAGGGTGTAGATACAAATGTGCTGTGTACCCTGTAAAGCCCATGGTCCGAATGGGCTGATTATAGGTGCACAGACCTTATCAGACACCCTTAGGGCCAGGCCTTTTGGAATTTAGAAAAATATGGCACAGATACCATATATTATAGGATGCAATATCCCCAGGAGGCTGGGTGCACCATCCTGAAAACAAATACTCTCCCAGGGATTCCTGCAGTGAGACAGAAAGACTCTCCCACCAAAGGAGCTAGATAGCAACAGTGAATAGCTTTCACATAAAATTTTGTTGCCAGATAAACTTATGGACAAACTTGTGGTTTTCAGTGTGTTTTGGAATCGCAGACTTAGCCAACAGATTGCTTCAAGCCAAAAGCTGGAGAAAGTTCCAGAGGGGTAGGAGGATTCCTGGAGACTAGGTTCACACTGGTCTGTAAGGGAAGGCAGGTTCTCAAGGTCCTTGTCTGTTAGCCTTCAGGGGTTTTACTCATCCTGTCCTAGCCTGGCCCTGAGCCTGGGCTGGGTGAGTTTCCCAGTGCTCATATCTTTGAGATTTAATGTATCCTGTGGGGTAAAGGAGAGGGGCTGAGGAACCAGGATGCAGAGTAGGATTGACTTACCCCAGGATTCTTAGCTCAGGGCCTCAGCCTTGACCCCAGCCCATAACCCTTCTTCCTTAGTGCCTGAAGGGTGACTTATGACTCTCTGGAGAGCCTGGAACCATTGAATTCTCTTCCTAGTCAGCTCTTCATCCTGATAATGTCCTGCCAAAGGACAGTTATTGTTTATACAAACTCCCCATCACAGACATTTCCATCTAATGGCCTGGTTTAAGAGAAACCAAAATTGAAACCCCTCAGACATAGAAGCTGAGGTGATGGCTGGGTCAACTCAACACTAGGCTATTTATCAAGTGTTTCAGGTCTGCTAGGTTCTCCTAGGACCCCTGTACCTTCAAATTCACTTTGGTTTATTTCAACAAGTCCCAAACTTTAGGATTTTCAAAGACAATTGCTCTGTCCTTTTAGGATTCTTTTGAAATGGAGAAGTTGAAGAATCAGTGGGTGGGAAAGGAAGAAGTTGTTGTCCCTCCCCAAGAAGACCAGACTAAGAGCTGGAAGGAAGAATCTGATGCAGCAGAAGCGAGTTAGGTTAGATATCAGGAAGAACAGGTCACAGAGGCCTGAAGCACAGGCTCAGGATTCTGTATTATTATTTTCTCTAATACTACCTGCATCTTCCTTGCTTTTCTCAAGTCTCCCCCTGCAACACAGAGATGATGTCTTCTTTTCCCTGGGTAAGCCCTTGCACATGGGGACTGGCACAGGGACAGGTGGTTTAAAATTCTCACTCAGCTTATGCCACCATCAGGCCAGCCACCTTTAAGATTTCAAAATGAGGCTCGATGCCTGTGGCTCAATCGGCTAAGGTGCCAGCCACGTACACCTAGGGTGGCGGGTTCAAATCCCCAGCCCGGGCCCGCCAAACAACAATGATGGCTGCAACCAAAAAATGGCTAGGCATTGTGGTGGGCGCCTGTGGTCCCAGCTACTTGGGAGGCTGAGGCAGGAGACTCACTTGAGCCCAGGAGCTGGAGGTTGCTATGAGCTGTGATGCCATGGCACTCTACCCAGGGGGATAGCTTGAGGCTCTGTCTCAAAAAAAAAAAAAAAAAGATTTCAAAATGAGACCCAACTCAGCATCCTTAGGGAGATGAGCCCCTGAGAGCCTGGCCTTTGGTCTCACTTATGGGGAAACCAGTGCTCAGAGAGGCTAAGGGGCTACCCTAGGCCACACAGTTCTCAGCACAGAGGTCTGGGCTGGCTTCCAGCTAGCTCTGTGCCCTCTTCTCCCAACCCCAGCCCTTCTCAGTCAGATCATGGATCTGAGGGGCAGTTGGTTTGCTGAAGATGGTAGGTGGGAATTCAGGCCTTAGAGCTGCTTATCCAGCCCAGAGTCCTTACTGTGTGATTCCTTTAGGTTACTTCTGATTACTGTCTTCCCACAGTTGCTGTTCCGTAGCTCCCCCATGGCAGGGGACACCAATGGAAGTGAGGAGTGTATATGTGTGTGAGTGTGTGTGTCTCTGTGTATGTGTATCTGAATGTAGTCTCTCTGTGTGTGTACGTGTGCGTCTGTGTATGTGAGAATCTGTCTTTGTGTGTCTCTGTGTCTGTTTCTGTGGCAAGGCAAGGCAGCCATGACCCAGCATAAAGGGAGTAAGAGGGAGAAGAGTGTTTGGACAAGTGGGGCCCACAGGTGAGGGCCCATGGCTAAGCACCATAGTGTTGTGCAGGTATGGAGGTCTGGGGTAGCACAGGATGGTTGCCCAAAAGAGCCAGGCCTCAGGCAGGGAACCTGCAAACTGGACGAGTGCACAAACCCAGCCATCTGCCAGCCAACAGTGTTTCTTTTTTTAACCCCTGAAAAATATAGCCTGCCCAGCCTTCTGCGACACAGCTGGTGGGGGGTGGGGGGCGGGATAATTATGGACAGAGTGAAGGCAACACTTAGGGGCAGGGGATGGGAGAGTGGCTCAGTTAGTTTTGGCTTGCAGTAAACCACGGCGCATGTTTTCAGTTTCATTCATTCATTCATTCATTCATTTAACAAAAGTATATTGACTGCTATGAGCTATGATGCCATGGCACTCTACTGAGGGTGACAAAGTGAGACTCTGCCTCCAAAAAAAAAAAAAAAGGTATATTGAGGATTATGTTCTGGGTTCTCCCACTTATGGGCACCTAAATACAGGACTGAGTGCTGTGCAGTCATACATTATTCTATTCCCTTTACATGACCACCTTTTAAGTAGCCCAGGCACTAGTCCATATGGTACCTCTGAGTGAATCAGAAAAAGGAATACCGTGTTTTGGACAGACAGCCTCAAGGCAGGATGTGTCACCTGTCAAGACCAAAGTGGGCTGAATTCAAGCCTGCCCTGTACTCCGTCAACTGGGTGGCCTCTTGCAGTGAATAATCTGCACTCTATACCTACAGTCCTGCTTTGAGGGAAGTGTCATAATTCTTGTTTTACAGATCAGAAATTGAGGACCTTGAGCACCATGACCCAGGCATACACACAGTCTGGTTTAAACCCGGTCAGGCTGTTCCAAGGACATGGCCTCTCCAGGAATAACTTGAGTACCCTGCAAGCCTGGAGCAGTGCACACTTGGCTGGTCAGAGCTGCTGGGCAGCAGGAACTTTCATGGCCTTCGCTTATATCTCTATAAAATGTGTCATGCTGAGGTCCAAATGGCCACAGGGTGCGCTCCTCAAGGGCAGAATCATGTCCAGTCATGTGCGTATTCCTGGGGCTAAGAGTGGAGCGAATCTTGGTCAGTTGCAAAGAAAGGATGGAAGGAAGGAAACTTGAATGAATGAAAGCAATCTGGGCCCTTCCATTAGCGACTTCAGACTGATTGGGCAAATGAGATACGTATGGGGGCCATTAAACATGATAGCAGAGAGAATACAAAATTTACCAACATTTATTCATTTATCAGACATTTCTTGAGCTCACACTGTGGTTCAAGTGCCAGGTTCTGGATGAATAATGGTCAATATGAAGTGGTTCTGGCCTGTTGTAGTCTGGAGCTCTGACGTGATGCTGAGCAGGTCTTCAGAAAGGGGCAGGCACATTAGATAAGGGACAAGAGGGAGAACATACAAAACAGTAGTCCCTGTTATTCCCAGACCCTTCCAGACATTCCCTTGGCCTATGAGCATGTTATCTGTAGAAATTAGGGGTTGACTTGTGTGGGTGGCGGAGTCCCTCCAGTCGTGGGCATAGTTCAGCACAAGGTGGCACTCTGCAGGTCAGCCAGGGAGACCTCTGGCCAGCCTCTCCAGCTCTGCCCCCAGCCACCCTCTCCCCCTAGCTCCTTGACACAGTGTTGTGCACCCTCCCAGGGATGAGGACAGTCACACATTACCGCTTTAATTGAAGCCACTTCTGTAGTCTGGGGCAAGATGCTCTTGCAATCCTAAGAGGGCTCAGTGGCTCTTAGCTTCCTCCTTGCCTGCCTCTAAGGCTAACCCTCTCCTGGGATTTTTCAAGCCCGCTCTGGGAAGGAGACCTGGGCCCATGGCTGGCTGAGGGATTGATCTTTAGGCTCACTGCAGCCCGCCAACCAGGCCACCTGTTACACTTTGCAAACCAGTGCTGGAGGGAACCAGTTAGGCGTTCCCCTAGCCTGGCAGGGTCCTGGGGTGGTAGGGAGCTCAGTGGAAACTGTCTCCCATAGACTGTGAGACCTGGGGCAAGTGAAGTCGCCTCACTGGGCTTCAGTTTCCTTCCTTGTTATATACTTGAACCAGGAGCAGTGGGGTCTGCAAATGAACATGCCACACGGGGGCATACGCCACGTGCGTGGGGATATGTGAGAAGCGGCTCTGCGGGAGAGGGTTCTAGTGACGCACCGGGGTTGGAGTAGTGAGCCCTCTTTTGGCCCTGTGCTTTGCTGTGCTTTTCTGGATGTGTGTCGGGGAGGCGATGTTCCTTGACCCTCGACTTGTGGGGTGAGGAGGGGTCCGCACCATATCCTCGGGGTTGGAGATCCGGCATGCGCGCTGGGAGGAGGAAGAGGGAGCTTTCGGGAGAGGGCGCCGGCGGGGTAAGGTGCGAGGGGAGCCAGTTGCGGGGCGGGTGTAGAGGGGCGGCGGGGTACTGCGAAAGCCCTGGCCTTCCGGAGGTGGAGGTGTGGGTTAGTGGGTGGGCGCCCAGGTGCTCGCTCTTTAAAAGGCCGGCGGAAGCGCCGCGCGCTCGGGCCGCACTTTCAGCGCAAACTTGCGGGGCTGGCCTCTCATCTCCTCCGGTGCGGCAGCGGCTGGGGGCGCCAGGGCTGAGCGGCTGCGCCCCCCTAACCCCTTGCGCTTCCCGGCGCTCCCGCCCCCTCCTGCAGCCTCCCCTATTCGCGTCTTCCTCGCTCTCCCCGTCTCTTGCTCCCTCTTTCGCTTGCTCTCCAGCGCGCTCTCTACCTCGCTCTCATTTTTTCCCTGCTGCTGTTGCCGCTGCCGCGGCGCCGCCGGGCGTCCGCACCTCGGTAGGCTCCGCTCCCTTCCCAGCCCGGAGCTTCGGCCGGACTCAGCTCTTCGGAGCCGCCTTTCCAGCTCCCTCCGGCTTGGACGCCCAGGCTCTGCGGCAGCAGAAGCAGGGTTTGTCTCCGAGCCCCAGCTCGCTTAATCACTCTTGCCTGAGCAGCAGCCGAACGCCGTGCGGTTAGCTGAGGCTCCGGCCGGGCGGCCGCCAGCTCATCCCCGCTGCGTTCGGGACTCCAGGCGGCTCCGCACCGGGCTCGGTCCGCAGCGTCAGCGCCGCCCGCTGCGGCCAGGGCTCTGGGCTCCACGAGAACCGAGCATCCAGCCGCCGCCTCCCTGCGCCCCCGGGGTGGGCAGACACGCAGCCGACCCCTCGCCGAGGCTTAAACCTTGCTGGCGCGCGGTGAGTTGTAGCTCGAGGGGGACAGGCAGAGGGGACCATGCCCTCCGGCCTCCTGGGGCGCAGACTGCGGCGGGCATACAGGAGCACTGGGAGGTGGCCTCTGGCAAGCTCCCGCGCTTGGGGTGCCTGGAAGAGGGCCAGCGCCCTAGGTGCCAGAGAGCGCGGGACCCAGACTAGAGGGTCTTCCCTTGGGGCTACTAGGGTCGCCTTTCCGGATGTTCGGAGGGAGGGAATGGGGCAGCCTCTTTTTTTGCTGGCCGGGGGGGAAAGTAGTGTCTCCGAGTATGGGAGATTCCACCGGATGGAGGGTCGTGCCAGCTTTCAGGTGGGGGCGGCGACATTAGCGCTCCCCCTCCGCGGAGAGGCAAGACAGGCGTGGGCGCGGGGCATTATTTGCACCTCTTCTCCGCCGTCTCCCGGCGGGAGGGCAGCATCAGCCTCGTGCGCCTCGGCTTCTTTCCCAGACACCGCGTCCAGCTCCCAAGCCTTCCTCAGCGCCGCCTTCGCCACCGGCAGGCGCCTGGTAATCGCTTGCCCGCTACCGCGGTGGGTTGGGGCGGCGCCCCTGGGTCTGGGGTCTTCTTATGTTCCCGAAACTTAAGGGTCAGGTTCTCTCTGGACACTCAGACCATCCCTCCCCCGGACCTTGATGAACCGCGCGGCCGCAGACGAGTGGAGTGGCGTGTGTATCTGTGTGCGCGCGTGTGTGCGTGCGTGTGTTGAGGGGGTCCCCGCTCCGGGGTCGGTCTTTCCCGGCGCTCGCAGGTGGAGGCGCCCCTCCCCGCGTGGGGGCGGGGCCGGGGCCGGGAGGTGGAGGCCCCGACTGCGAGCAGCGCCCCCGCACCAGGGCGGTCTGAGGCAGAGCTGAGATGGGGCAGCCGCGGCGACGGCGGGAAGTCTTGAGACCCAAGTCAACGAGCGCCCCCTGCCCCTCAGCCTCTAGTGACATTCCGCACTTTCAGTCCTTTTGGATGAGGCGCCTTGCTTTTTTCTTTCTCCCCTCTCAGCGCTATGCCTACCCCTGGAGCAGGAGAAAGCTGGCTTTTCAGGACAGAGTGAGCTGGGTTTGTCTAGCTGGGGCACCCGAAGCCACGTGTCTATGAGAGTGGTGGCTGCCCGTCTGTCAGTCTGGCAGAAAGCCTGGTGTGATGGGGAGGCCGTGTGTGTGTGTGTGTGTGTGTGTGTGTGTGTGTGTGTGTGTGTGTGTGTTCCCAGCATAGTCCCTCTCCTTTTCCGTTCCCAGGTGAAGGTGGTGTGATGGGGAGGCCGTGTGTGTGTGTGTGTGTGTGTGTGTGTGTGTGTGTGTATGTGTTTTCCCAGCACAGTCCCTCTCCTTTTCCGTTCCCAGGTGAAGGTGGGGCTCAGGGCAGGGAGGGAGGCCAGTGCTCTAAGAGTCTCCAGACTGAGCGTCCAATCTCACAGCCTGCTACTCTGCAATGCTCAGGCACATCCCTAGGCCAGCCCTTAATGGAGGTGAAGAATGTTCTCACTCCCGTCTCCCCACGCTCCCAGGATGTGTCCTGAGTTTGCCCGCTTTCCTCTTGATCTGGGTGGGATGCCTGGGCCCACCCAGGAGTGAGGTGCTGGGAGGGATGCAGCCTGTCACTGCAGCCCATATTTCCTCAGAGCCTAGGTAGAGGAAGAGCTTGTGAAGGCTCAAAGCAGTATCTGCAGAGAGTTCTCACAGAGGAGAGTGGCAGTTGGGGTCCTTATGTCTGTACCCTGGCCCCCATAAGACCACTTAATCAACATTCTATCCTGGGAATGGAGGTAGGTCTGGGGCTGGGGCCTTTGAAGATGGTGGCCCTGAGCCTCTGCTCCCTTCTGTGAATTAGGTAACCACTGCCTTCATATCCCCTTCAACTTTTGTCTTTTAGATGTAAGCTTTTGTCCATCTGCCAACACCTTCTCATCTGTCTGGAACAAAAATACCCAAAAAGTCACCTCCCCCTTGTGAGGTCTTAGCACTTCATGGTTTTTGTGTTTAAGAGACACTCTGGAATATTCTCCTAATGATTTTCGGGAGAGATGTTGGAGGAGGGCAGGGTGGGGTGCAGCCTGTCACTAAGAACAGGTCCTATAGCCGGGTGTTGTGGTGGGCACCTGTAGTCCCAGCTACTCAGGAGGCTGAGGCAAGAGAATCACCTAAGCCCAGGAGTTGGAGGTTGCTATGAGC
This sequence comes from Galagoides demidoff, assembly GCA_963574575.1. Lineage (NCBI taxonomy): Eukaryota > Metazoa > Chordata > Mammalia > Primates > Galagidae > Galagoides > Galagoides demidoff. The sequence continues at coordinate 16,946 of CAUYQV010186021.1, forward strand.
TGTGTGATGCTGCCACGGCACTCTACTGAGGGTGATAAAATGAGACTCTGTCTATAAAAAAAAAAAAAAGAACAGGTCCTGAGCAGGTAGAGGGGAGGTGGAGGCATGTTAGGAGTTGTGCTGCTTTCTCAGCCTCAGTGGCCTTCTGTAGGCTGCTCATCTCTCCCTCTACCATCCTTCTTCCCTCTGGGTCTGGGTGGCTTCATTCTGTTAGAGGCTTGATGTCTCTGGGAAGGAGCAATTCACACAGCAGGAAGGCAATTGCAGGTGTGTGGGGGAGCAGTAACCAGTGTGCTAGCCTGAAGGGTCAGGTGTCTGGGCCAGGCTCAGAAGGGCTCTGCAGTCCATTTGTTTCCTGAGGGAACCACAGTCCATCCTCCAGGAAGCTTGGCCACACCTGTGCCCCCCACCCTCTGCTGCAAGGGGCCAGCTGGCAGGAAAAGATGGGAGAGGGACCCACAGGCTCCTGAGCTTCATAATTACAGCCGATAGACATGTCCTGTCCCCTAGACAAGTATGGAGTCGGCAGCCCCTAATTACCACCCACCCCAAGACATCTGCCCACCCCTGCTGTCCTCCTCTGCTTGGCCTAGAACCCAACTTTCCAGTGGGCCCTGCTGGCAGCCTAGGAGAAGGCATGCAGGAAGCTGGCATCTGGCCCCCAATACCAGGGCTGCTGAAAAGCTGCTGGCTGCCTGGGCCTGCCCAAGAGGAGAGGTTGAGGGTGGGCTGGAAGTGGGCTTGGACCAGTGGGCACCACCTTTCTATCACTCCCACCTAGCCTGATGGCTCCTAGAAAGAGTGAAGAGGACTTCTTTATTGAGCGTCACTTCCATCCTAATTAGTAGGGGACTCGTAAAAATTTAGAGCTTTCACTGCTTTTGGCCCTTGTAGAGTACAGGCTGCTTTTGCTCCAGTTCTGTGAGCTGTTTCTCTTCTCTGTTTACTGTCTCTGGTCTTCCTCTTCTTGCTGCCTCCCAGCTGAAACTGAGGCTGGTAGCTCCTCCTTCCCAACCGGTTCCTTTCTCCCTGGCAGGGCCCAAGTCATAAGCTCTGGGGGCTCCTGCCTTGGTTCGCCACTACTCCCTCCACCTGGCTTGTCTTGCCTGAGCCTGCTCCTGAAGCAGAGGCATATAAACGGGACTTGCTTAGCAGAGGTGAAGCCTGTGCAGCTAGCCCACCCACTGCCCTGCCCACCTGCCTTCTAGTCCACAGGCCTGAGAGACTGCTGCTGCTTGTTTCTCTTGGCTTAATGGAAAAACAAGCACTACAAGGACAGTAAAAATCACCCCTTAAATTAAAGCTGATGATTCCCGTCAAAATGTTTTATGATTAACTTCACCATTTAGCAATCTCTTGTCAGCAGTGAGGCATAAATATATATATATACACATGTATATTAAATAAATTGGGGAATGCAGTACATAATGACATTATCTGGACCCCATTCAATTAAGGTAGATATAATCTGCTGTAATTGGAAAATACCAGACCATAATGACAGCCCATGGTCATTTTGGGGCCGAGCCATGCTGATTAGCAGGCCGTGGTATCTAGTTAAGCCTCTCAGTTTTCCTGGAGCAGGCACTGGCCACTATGATGGGCTATGTTGCCTATGATGGGCTATGATGACCAAGTCCTAGGAGAGCTCAGTGGGCTGTCCTCACAGGGCTGGTCCACCTACATTGGGACCAGGAACTCTGGGTTCTGCCCAGTCCCCCACATTCAGGCCTCCTGGCCATCCCTCTATCCCTTAGGGTGACAGAAACTAACCCCTGAAACTGTTTTATGGTTTGGGGCCATGACTTCTAGTAAAAACTCTGTCATTGCTACAGGGTTATTTTTAGTTTTAAATATAGAAGTTAAGGTTGGGGACTTGACCTGGATTCTTAAGCTTTTGGTGTGTGATTGCTTCTCAGATATCACTCACTGTCCCTTCTCAGTACCTGGCCTCAGTGTGGCCCAGGGATGGAAGTCTCACCCACTACCATGGTTATGTTCATACTATGCGAGATGGCAGAGTTTGGATGGTGATTGGGTTAAGCCAGTGGCCTGAGCTTTCCAAGACAGTGACAGGATTCGGGGTGCCCTGATTTAAGGAAGGGGGACAGGAAGAAGAAGGACAGAGGAAGAGCAGTGTTTGTGGGAAAGCCCACAGCAGTAACAGCTGCTAGCAAAGGTACTTGTCCGCTTGGGTCTTATGCTAGAAAGGTAGAGATGGTGGCAACACAGTTGGCCTGGGGGTCTATATGGTTGTGGGGCCTGCTGCTTGGAAGAGATTTGGGTAAGCATGAGCTTGGTGGCTGGTCCCTGGCCTTGGGAGAGGAAGAAGGTCAGGACTGGGCATTTTCTGGGCTGCCCTGGGACCTGAGACCTGGGACTCATGAGCTATGCTTGCTTTGCTGTGCTCCAGTGATGGAGCATGTTGATGAGACTTGCTGGTGGGAGCCACTGAGGCCCTCAGTAGTCTCAGGTTTTTCTTGTCATGAATCCATGCTTGTTGCTGTGCTCAGACCCTTTGGTGGCCCTTCATTTCTCCATCTACACTATGAACCTCAAGATCCTGCTTGATCTCATGCTCGGCACCTTATCTGGCCTTGTCTCTTCATTAATTTCATCCCCTTCCCACTGTCCTTTAGTCATGTTGATCTCCTTACTGTTTCTTGAACTCTGAGTGCTAAGCCCGTGCCCACCTCAGGGGCTTTGTATTTGTTGCTCTCTCTACTTGGGATGCTGTCTTCCCAGATGACCCTGTGGCTCATGCCTTTATTGCTTTTATTCTCTGATCAAGTCACCTCTTCGGAGAAGTCTTCCCTGCTTAACCTATTCTAAAAAAGCCCTTGGATCATTCCCTACCCCCTCACCTGCTTTATTTCCTTTCATATTCCCTGATTTCCTGAAGTGCCACATACCTATGTGTTGGTGTGTTTATTGTCTGTCCTGTGCCCACCCATCACTGGAATGTTGGCTGCACAGGGCAGGTGTTTGTGACTGTTTTGTTCCCAGACATTTCCCCAGTGCCAAAAGCAGGGCCTGGAACACAGACGCTGCTCAGCACTTTTTGAATGCCATGTTGAATGACTGGATAGTGTGGAAGGAAGGATTGTATTCTCTGCTTGACCACACAATGGGCATGTAAGAATTCAGGCAAGGTCTGATTTTACTCCATGAATGCTGCTTCAAATTCCTGTATTGGGCTCTGCCTCAGTGGGACTGTGCAGCTGGCTCTGGATAAGGACCTGGCTTTGGTCATTTATTGAGCCTTTTCTGTGTTCGGAACCTTGGGGGATAAAGAGAGGAGGGTGGTGCCATTCTTCCAAGCCTCTAACATGCTCAAAGTCTTGTCAGTGTTAAATAACAACATGAAAGCCCTTAACTGCAGAGGAAGGAGGTAATGGGAATTGGAATAATCAGGGCAGCCTTCCTGGAGGAGGAAGGATCTCAGCTGCTTCTTAAGGGTGAGCTTCACAGAGGAGAGGCTAGAGGGAATCACAGGCTGGGGGAAGGCAGGAGCAAGTTGATTTAAAGTTTTCCCTTCCTGGTGGGGAAAGGAAGAGAAGAGAGAGGGAAGGAGGCAGGGGGGTGGGGTCTTGGTGTGTGCCATACCTTTTGGGAGCAAGATACAATTGTAAGAGGGACTTTACCTAACAAATGCAATCAGTGTAACCTGGTTTCTTGTATCCTCAATGAATCCCCAACAATAAATTAAAAAAAAAATGGAAAAAAAAATAAAGCTTTCCCCTCCTTAGTGTCCATTGCATTAAGCTAGGGATTTACTTCCTCTGCCCCTCCCTTTCTCTCTCCCTTCTTTCCTTCCTCACATACTTCTAGTGCATCCATAACTGGCCCAGCACAGAGCCAGTCATCTCTGAATCAGGCCCTGCTATGTGTTGTTTTGCCAGAATGGGAGGGGATGGCTTGTGAACTGGTACCTGGAGTTTCTGGACTGGAAGGCTGTGGGGCTGGAGTAATACAGGAGCAGAGCAGAGGGATGGAGGTGGGAACCAGCCCCCCCACTGTGCCCTACTTGCCTGCCCTGGGAGAGTGCCTGGGAGCAGGGCTGCTCTTTATGTAGAATAAGTGTTGACCAACTTGGGGTGGGTTTGAAGGTTCCAAGAGACCTCCTGATAACCCAATCAATCCTTAGTTTACCTGCCTGAAGTCATGCCTCAAATTCCACCAATAGAATTACTGTTGTAGGGAGTACAGGGGTCTATAGAGGGGTCCTATAAATATGGGAATAGATTACTTGAATACGAGGCCCATGAATCATTCAGCTCACATCCTATCCAGGTACTCACTTCCACAAAACTTGCTGAGGGTATCAGGCACAGTGCTAGGCTGGCTGCAGCGATGTAGGGCACAATCCCCTGGGGAGATAGCTATTCTGGGAGGAGCTAATGGGTCTTTCCCTTTCCCCATGAACTGGGAATCATGTAGGTGGAGATCAAACTGGGCTTTCTTGCTGGTACAGATGGGAAAAGTGGTTTTCAACAAACTGCTTCCTGGGTCTGGGCCCTGTCCATTTGGGAAGAGTCTGTCTCACAACTCATACCTATGCAGAAGGGCCATAGAGGGAGGCCTGTTTCCTGTTCACCTGTTTCCTCTTGAGGGGTAGTGGTGCTGTACCTTCCTCCTTCCAGGAAGATAGGAGATGTGGGTAATGAGACATCTAAATAGTTCAGGAGATTCAAAACAGATTCCACTCAGCCATTCAGAATTCCTGGAGCATTTCTGAGCACTTCTGGGCACCGGGGCTTGGCTGGGCCCTGAGGAGGCAAAGGTGAATAGAGATGAAAATGTGGTGGTGGGAACATGGGTAAGGCTGTAGGCTGAGAAGTGGGGGGAGTGTGTGCTCTCTAACTGGCTCTCCTCGACAGACTCTGAAGGCCTAGCTTGTGGGGGGACAGGTCTGAGAGCTCCCAGGAAACTGGGAAACTTGAAACTGACCCCTCAGAGGGTCAGAAGTGGGAGCCAGTGGCTCTGGCTCTGGTCCCAGTTCCTGGGAATGAAGTACAAGGTTGTTTCCTTTATTCATTGCCTTTTATTCTCATGTTTGGGCTTTGTTCTATTTTCTTAGTTTGGAAAGACTAAAAAGAAGCTCAATGAAAAATAATTGGGGGTTTAGTAAATCATAGTAGTTCTCTTCAGATCTGGTTGTTGTTTTGTGGTTTGTGGTTCTTTCTGCCTTGGGCCCTGATTGCAGAGGGAAGGACTAGAGTTAGAAAAGCGTGAAGGTCCTGCTTGTTAACAGACTTAGGAGTGGTGGTGGTGGTGGGATTTATGGGGGTCTCTCCACACAGGCCCTCACTGATCAGAGAGGCCCTCAGCTGCGATGGGTCAGGACTCCCCCTGGAGCTCCATCCTGACTGTTTGGGGGATAAAGGTAGCCTATAGTGGCCCCCAGCTCCCCTCATATCCCTGTTCACTAGAGAGACTGTTCTGGAAAGTGCTGTTGCCCATGAGCTATTGCTGTGTGTAGGTGACCCAGCGTCCTCTCTGTTCCTCATCCCTTCACCTCTGAGGTCTTCATCCCTCTATGCTTGGCTCTGCCCTCCCCTGGAGCCAAGGAATCTAGCAGGGACCAGGGAGGGAAGGGGATACAGGGGTGGGAGAAGAGAGGAGAGAGATGGGGAGGGTAGAGGGAGGAGGCCCTCCTGGGTGGGCCAGGTACTCTGGCTTGAACCTTGCAGCCATCCTGGTGACTTTACCTGGGGAAGGATGCTCCTAACTGTTCAGATTTGAGCTTTCTGGCTATTTTGGAATTTGGGGAGTTTCTGAGCACTGGACAAAGGACTTCAAAGAAGTATCCCCTCTATATCTTCCCCAACCCCCTTGCTCTGCAGGTAGAGGTAGGGCCCTGTGGGGAAGGCAGCCTCAGCCTGCCTCCTACCCTCCCATCCCCCTTCCCCCCGGCCTCTGTGCTGGGAGGCTTCTTTCACTCATAGGGTATTTTTACTTTTCTCTTGTTCCTGTTCCATGATCAAAGGAAGGAGAGGAGGCTAAAAGAGACAGTGGTTTTCCCAGCTCTTTGGAGAAGCCCAGAAAAGGCAGGCCTGGTAGGACTGAGGGAGGGAGAGGGGCCCGTGGTCAGGGGCCAAGACCAGTCCTGGGGAGGGAAGCCTAGAGGGATGTGGCCAGCCTGGGGCTGCAGCTCTTGGTCCTAATCTGTGGGCATTTGTCTTCTTCCTTTTAGAGGCCTGCTTTGCCTGGCCTCTGTCCTTCCCTTAGTGAGTGAGTGTGTGTGTGTGTGCACTGCTCAGCGCAGACGTGCTCAAGCCTCAAGGAGAAGCCACGTTGAGACCTCAGGAAGGATCTGGAAGGCTGAGCAGGGCCTAACTGTCAAAAGCTGCTGTGCATTGATCTCCAGCCTGAATCTGCCCTGCTGTAGCCTGGCACACAGCCTGTCATGATGCCAAAAATCCCTCCGTTTGAAATTCATGGAGGCCAATCAAACTCACAGGATGTTAGAACCAGGCAGGGCCTGAGAGATTGCCTGCCCCAGTGAAATGGAGTGGCTAGGGGCAGGAGCAGCCTGCACCAGCTCTGGGTCCCCGGGCTGTGTCATGTAAGCACTTACTGCCTTGGCTTCCTCATCTGTGAGATAGGGATAAAAATACTACAGAGCTCATGGAGAGGGATGTGAGGATCACATGGAGAAATGTAAGCAAAGCACTCAGAACAATGGCTGGCACATAGTGGTGGTGTCATTTGCTGTTGCCTCTCCACGGGGCACTTGGACAAGACAGCATGTCCCTCTGCAGGCTCCCCCACCCACAGCAGGACTGTTAGCCTCTTTGACTCCTGCCCTGCACACAGCCTAGTAGTGACTCTCCCCCATCATGGTGACAACTGAAAATATACTTTCCAAGGGCATATTTCCAGTGTGACCCCGGGCTGGGTTTTATTCCAACCCACCCACTTTTTAGAGTTTACTAAGAAAGAGAGGGAATGTATCTCCCTTCCACCAAGGCAGTAGCAGGTCTTAGAGATTTATCTGTGACTTTTCCAGTTTCTCTTTTCTGAATTTCCTGGTACTGGTATCAGCAACTCACAGCTTACGTCCTCTCACTCCTCACAGCCTTGTGGGACAGAGATCTGATCAACTTATTCACATGGAGGTGTGAGTAATGATGACTCCATATAGCCCCCTCCTTGCATCTTAACAGCTCTGAAGCCTTCCCCAAAGCACTGGTACTGGCCACAGCCCTAGGTCATTGGATTCTAGCTTCAGGGGAAATAATGGTGTTATGAAACTTTCTGTGGGCTTCCTTAGGGATCCCTCAGTATGACTGGTGCTGGCTTCTTGCCTTGCCGTGTGACTTTGGGAGAGTTATGTGATGTCTCTGGGTCACTGTTTTACCTGCAGAATGGGACCAGGGAGAATTAGGAGCCATATTTTTGGTTTCTGAGGAGCTAATATGAAGAGAGAAGGGGTGAGATGTGAAGTGAGGGCCCAGAAGTCCAGAGAAGGCCAAAAGCTGAGACTCTGGGATACTGTACCTCCCCTTTCTTCTCCTTAGCCCAGAACAGGAGCAGTCAGGGCCTCTGTTGGGGCAATGATGTGTGACATATGCTGGTGAGATGGCCCTGAGACCACCACTCAGCCTTTTCTTTCTTTCTTTTTTTTGAGACAGAGTCTCACTTTGTCCCTTTGGGGTCGAGTGCTGTGGTGTTATAGCTCACAGCAACCTAAAACTCTTGTGCTCAAGTGATTCTCTTGCTTCAGTCTCCCAAGTAGCTGGGACTACAGGCACCTGCCACAATGCCCAGCTATTTTTAGGGACAGGGTCGCTTTCTTGCTCAGGCTGGTCTGGAACCTGTGGGCTCAGGCAATCTACCTGCCTTGGCCTCCCAGAGTGCTAGGATTATAGGCATGAGCTCTACCACTCTGCCTTGATGGACTCACCATGTCTCTGGGAAAACTTCCCAATCTAAACACAAACTCATCTTCCAACTGCTTAAGGAAACTGTGGCACATAATGGACAAGTGGCTTTTTGGTTTTTATAACAGCTCTCTGGGGGAAGGGGGTCTTAGGGTCTGCTACCCAGCTAAGCCTTGACTCAGCTTCTAGCCCTTCTTCCTGTGGCCTCCTCAGTGGTGGGGAGGTAGGTTGCTGACTTTGAGCAGGGAGGCTGGGGTGAGGGAAGGAACCCCAGGGGAAATTAGCCCAAATTAGCAGTGAGAATGAGGAAGAGCTGGCGTTCTCTCCTCTACCCTTGCATATAAATATTTAATCACAACAACAACAATAATGATGATGATCTTAATAATGTGCAGTAGCTCAGGCTGTAACCCGAGCCCCACTCTCAGAGGGAGGAAGTAGAGGGGGAAGGAAGGAGAAATGGAGAAATAGAATAAAGACAGTCAGAAAGTGGGGTGGTGGTGGCAGAAGGAGGCTTGCTTTTCACATAGGGTACACCAGCTTTACCCTCTCTGCCTGGGGTGGCTTTGCACCTGTGGTGGAAATGTGAAAGGGGAGGGTCCACCTTGTGTACTGATTTGGGAGGACAGTCAGAGCCTCAACAGATTCTCACTGGCCTCTCAGCCATCAGAGGAGCAGGGCCCACCCTGGCTCACAGCAGGCAGCACAGAGCAGGATGATTTCTCTCCACAGGGTCTTGTTTGCCTTCCTGAGTCTGGAGCTGGGAAGTTCTAGTAGGCATTCTACCACACACTCCCTGTGTGACTCAGGGACTCCATCCCCTCGTATCTATAATGGGACTGGGCCTGGCAAGACTGGTGTCTTGCTGCTGCTTCTTGTGGGTGAGTCGAGGAAGGCCATTCTGCCTCCCAAGCCAGTGCAAAGCTGATGCTGGGGAGTGCGCTCTCATGCTCAGGCTTCTGATGGCAGTGGGCACAGGCCGGTCTTAGGAAGCTTCAAACATGACCTAGTTTCTCCCTTAAGCTCTCCCATTTAAACCAGGGTTGAGCAACAGCCGAGAGGAAACCAAGTTCAGGAGATTTATGGAGTCTTTGGCGATAACCTCCAGCATCTCCTCTCAGGCTCCTGATGAGAGATCAGAATAGCTAATGTCTTCTTTGGGCTTCTGTTTGATATTCTCTCTCTCTCTCTCTCTCTCTCTCCCCCCCTTCTAAGGTTGGTAGGAGGAGAGGATTGGAGCTGTTTTCTCCTTGATGCCAAGATACGCCAGGCTAGGAGCACTCTTCCCTTTCCACAGCCATCTACCAAGAACAGGCCTGCAAGAGGGGACGAGAATCAGAGCTTTCCTGCAACCCCAGCCACTGCCTGCTTTCGTGGGCCTGGACTGTGCCAGCAACTGTCGAGGAGGTGGGAGAGAGCAGCAGTGTGGTCCACGCTGCCGGCCACCTTCAACCACCCTGCTTCTGAAGCCGCCCTGCCCATGCTTGCCCAGGCCGTGGGGCCAGGGGCCTGTCAGGGCTAGGAGTGGGGCCTGCCATTCATGGGTCTCTAGGGATTTCCGAGATGCCTGAGAAGAGAGGCTTGGGCTGGTGGTGGGCCCGACTGCCCCTTTGTCTGCTCCTCAGCCTCTACGGCCCCTGGGTGCCTTCGTCCCTGGGGAAGCCCAAGGGCCACCCTCACATGAATTCTATCCGCATAGATGGGGACATCACACTGGGAGGCCTGTTCCCAGTACACGGCCGGGGCTCAGAGGGCAAGGCCTGCGGAGAACTTAAGAAGGAGAAGGGCATCCACCGGCTGGAGGCCATGCTTTTTGCTCTGGATCGCATCAACAATGACCCGGACCTGCTGCCCAACATCACGCTGGGCGCCCGCATTCTGGACACCTGCTCCAGGGATACCCATGCCCTCGAGCAGTCACTGACCTTTGTGCAGGCGCTCATCGAGAAGGATGGCACGGAGGTCCGTTGTGGGAGTGGCGGCCCACCCATCATTACCAAACCTGAACGCGTGGTGGGTGTCATAGGTGCTTCAGGGAGCTCGGTCTCCATCATGGTGGCTAACATCCTTCGCCTCTTCAAGGTCAGTGCTTGGCCTGTTGGCCCCCACGGTGCTCTTCCCCCAATAGCTTCAGCCCCTCACACCCCAGTGGGCCATGTGTGGCTGGTTGCCCCATGTATCCTCTTCCCTTCCTGACTCCAAGGGGTGGTTTTGCCTTTACATAGACATTCCAGTATTGCCCTGTGGCACGAAGGCGTTGGGGAGGGACCCAGCTTGGTGGCGCTGACTGTGGTGCTGAAACAGCTTCTGCCTCTGAGAGCTCTGCCGCTGCACCCCCTCCAGGGAGTTCTGGACCAGAGGGACTAGGAAGTACTGGGGAATGACAGAAGGGAGGAAGAGAGGCTAGGGTGAGGGAAGGAACCCGGAAAAATTAACCCAAATGATGGACAGGTGGATGGACAAAAAGGCAGACAGACGGGTAAAAAGATGGACAGGTGGATGGACAGAAAGGCAGACAGATAAAAAGAATGAAAGTATGAGTATTGGAGATTGCCATCGAGGAAAAAAGCAAGACTTGTTTTGACATTGTTTTCAAATAATTGAAATTCCCAAGACATGTATGTTTTTCTTCTGGTTAGTTGAAGAAGCCTATCGTGGCCCTCCCACCCCACCCAAGATTATGGTTAAAGAAAGTGTCCTTATTTTTTGGTTGGGGGTGGGGCACTGAGTCTCAGAGAATGCAGGTGAGGACAGAAAAACTGAGTCTCAGAGGGAGTAGGCAGTCCCAGTTTTGGTGTCCTGGGCCCTGCACCAAGCTTCCCTCTGTTTCCTTCCTCTGCCCTTCTCCCTCGCACACCTTTCTCCTTTTCTTTCTGGAATCCCTCCCTGCCCCCTCCTTGCCGCCTCTCTTCCTCTCTTCCTGGGGCAAGAGCTGCTGATTTGCAATTCAATTGGAGCCAAGTGCTTCGCTAAGCTGCTAAAACAACCGGGTAGAGAGAAAAACATTACAAGCATTTTACCAATAATTATGTGCCCGCTTCTCTCTTGGAGCCTGCCTTGTTTGCTCTGTGTGTGTGTGTGTGTGTGTGTTTGTGCATGTTTGTATGCGTGTGTGTGTGTGTGTGTGTGTGTGTGTGTATATAGAGAATGGGGAGAGGGAAGAGGAAGGGGCTGGAAGGAAGCCACCTGGTCCTTTCCTCACCCTGGTGTTACATTGTCAGCCTCTGGGGCTGACCCATTTCTCCTCAAAGTCTCCAGAGTTAGGGAGTGGACTGAGAGAGGCTGCTGGTACCATGCAGGGTGGGAAGAGCTGAGGCATACCTCTGGGGTGGGCCCTTTCTGGAAGCCATTAGCCCATCTCCCATGATGCATCAGGTCTTGAGGCATCTCTTTGACTGGGAGGGGAGAAGTGAGGATGAAGGCAGAGGAAGGTCCCAGCACTGGGCATGGAGGCGAGGAAACTGGTGGTGGCAGGAAAGGAAAGAGACTAGAGCCATGTCGTCACAGTGTCTGGGCGGGCAGGGCATAGACCTGAGATCACCTGTGCCCCACCTGTGTCCCACCTGTGTCCCACCTGTGTACATAGCCATCCCTGCATCCTCGGTGTGCCCTTGGACCTGGAATGCACCTTTTCTTGTTGTAGTTTTACTTGATGATCTGGATGAAAACAAGATTTTAATTTTAAAACAAATGGGTGTATTATGAAGACTGCAAAATTTGTATTTAGATTTAAGATATTGCAAGGACTGGAAAAAAATTTTGCTCTTGCAATAGATAGTTTGAACAACCTCTGGGGGCCATGTTGCTCCTGGACATATTTCAGGAGCAGGCAGGACACCTTGGAAATGGGTAGCCAGTGAGGAGGGGAGACCAGAGGGGAGGAGGAGGAGTTGGGCTGGGCTGGCCCAGGCAGGGCCTGGTGATGGGTGAGGCCAGCTGAGTCATCACTTCAACTGCTTGGCCCAGGCCTGGAAGCTGAGGTAGCCTGGGCCATCCAGTGGAAGGGACAAGCCTTAGGCTCCTTGTCAGCCTATAGGGTGGGGCACAGACCTTTAGCCTCTGGGAATGCTATACTGTGGGTGATGCTGCTGTATTATTTTTATTTGAATTTTCTATTAAATACCTTTTGTGACTCTGGGTCTTTTAAAAAGATGGTAAAATAGCCTGGTCCCACCCTTGGAACTGTGACCTCAGTGAGGGTCCTCTTCCCCATCTTCGAGAGGGGAGAGTGTCCACTTTATAGGGAGCTGAGAGGTGTCTGTCACTTGGCACGTGGTAGAAGCTCAAAGAATGGCCACTCTCAGCAGTTAGGTCTCTTAAGTGTGTTCTTGGGATGAGGCACTCAGTGCCCTAGACAAGAGAGTGGGCTGTAATTTCTATGCTGACCTCTCCCAGGATGAGGAGGGCCAGGTGGCACTAGGGGCCTGGGGCCAAAGTCCCTTCCATGGTGCTCTTTATCCTCTGTCTGTCTGCTCAAATATGAACACAGTGTATCTCAGTTTGGTCTGTGCCGCCTTAGGTCACTGGGTAAAGTGGGCAGGGATAAGGTCAGGAGTCCCCCAGCCTGCAAGAGAGTGAGACAGGACTAGAATATAGAGGCCTGGGGAGTGGAGAAGGAAAGAGGATGGAGGGGGAGCCAGCCGGCTGTGGTCTACATTCCCTAGGTCCTTTTTAATGGTGTTAATGTTCCCGGCTGGCGACAAGAGGCCTTCTCAATAATTAAACTGATAGAAATGAGAGGCTAGGCAAGAAACTTAAAAGCTGTTTACAGAAGCAAAAAGATTGAGCTTTGGGGAGGGAAATCAGGAGCCTCAGAACAGAGAGGGTGAGGGAGGGCACCTGGGGGAGGGACCCTGTGCTGTCGGGTGTCTATTTCAAAGGGCACCACTGCAGCCCCTGCCCTGCTCCCAGTGATGAGATTAGTGTAGCTTGTTGGGAACCTGGCACCAGAGGCTGTGATTATAGCTTTCCTTCCTCCAAGAGGTAGATTTCTAGAGCCCCCTCAGTTTGAGGGCTCCGAGTTGATTTCCTGCTTGGAGAATGATAATGGGGTATAGTCAGGGCCAGAGTGTGAGCAAAACTCACCAGGTTAGAGGCCAACTCCCTGCCCTACAGATGTGGAGAATGAGCCCTGAATAGGTGACAAATAGGGCTGGAAGCCAGATCCCTTGCTTCCAGGCCTGGCTCCTTCTAGAATTCCTGCTCAAGTCAACTGAATTGGAAGTGGGACCCTGATCATCTTTGGGGACCTGACATTCAGAATTCACTGGTCTGACAGCTTAGACCCCTGAGTTCCCTGCTCCCACCCTCTTCCTTCATCTTTATTTCATCCCCCTTCTTCCAGGACAAGGGAGTATTGGTGGCTGGGGGGAGTACCTTTCGAAAGGGATCTTAAGCCCAGAGGTTGTAGCCTGAGTGATGGTACGTTGTGAGGATAGTCCAGGTTCTGGGGCCAGTCAGGCCGGAGTTTGCATCCCTGCTTGACCAGTTAGTTCACCTCCACTCACATGTCTGTTATTTACATCATAATATAAATGAGCCAATAGATCTTTTCCTGAGAACATCCATTGCTGGAGGGCGGAGGGGAGAAGGAACAGATTGCAGGCCTGTAAAAGGAAGTAGTTTTCAAATTCTGGACCTGTAAGAACTCAGAGGGAAAGAGAGATCATTTCTTTGAGTCCCTGATTCATTTTGCAGTGGAGAAAGCAGAGTCTCAGAGAAGGGGAGAATGCGTAGTGCGGTAGTGAAGAATTTGGTCTCTGGAGCCACACAGCCCTGGACCTGATCACCTTATCAAACTGTTTATACTTTCTCTGCCTCAGTTTCCTCATTTATAAAATAGGGGTGATAATGGTGCCAACCTTATAGGGCCAGTGTGAGAATTAAGAGTTAAAGCCCTAGGAAGGCCTAGACTGGGGCCTGGCACACAGTCAGCCCACAGGAAATGTCACCACACAGCTTGAAGCTGGGCCTTAAGTCAGCATGAGAGACCACTGATGTGGAAGAGAATGGAACGGGCAGGCAGTGACAGACGGTGACCTTTAAGGCTGATCCTGGAGAGTTCCCCACCATCTGCTGGGCCTCTTGTGTCTTCCTGCCATGAGCTCCTTGCTCAGTGTTGAGACTGAGAAGCCAACTTAGCTTTCAGATAATGAGTTTCTTGCTAACACACAATGGGCAGGGGAAAGGGGAATGGAGGGAGGGCACATCTGTATGCCACTCTAAGCCTGCTGGTGTGAGTTCTCTTGTCTCCCATGAGCTGGAAGTGCCATAAAGGCTCATGGCTACTTCTACAGTAGAGTCACAGGGTCTATCCCTGGGGAAACTTTGTGGCTTAGATCTCACAAGATGTTCTGTCCAGGATGTGGCTTTTTGGCCTTCAAAGCATTTTCATTCCATGAAGAGGAGGAACTCTAGAGAGAGCCCACTCACCCTTTTGCAGCCTGCCCATCTTGATGACAGCTCTGTCCTTCCAGAGCCCAAGCCAAAAAACTTCTACCTCTCAGCAAACCCTGCAGGCTTCATTTTCAGAACTTGCCTGGACATAACCATCCCTCTCTTCCATGTCTTTCCCCTGGTACCTTGCAGAATTCCTCCTCCTCCTCTCCCTGTTTCCAATCAGTCTGTCCACAGCCAAACCTTCGTTCAGCAGGTAGAAAGATCTTTCTGAAATCTGAATGGAATCTGTTCACCTCCCCCCCACCTCTTATTGGCTTCCTGTTGCTCCTAGATTAAAATCTGAGCTCTGTGCTTGTCTGAGAGGCCTGGGGCTACCTGATGCTCCTACCACATCCATGGGTACCTTGCACTGTTATCTCTCTGTTCCTTGAAGACACTATACTATTTTCTAAGCTCAGGGTCCTTGTACCTGTTATCCTGTCTGGAATCTTCTCCTACTCTTTTTTTTTTTTCCTTTTTGAGACAGAGTCTCACTTTGTCTTTGCTACCCTTGATAGAGTGCTATGGTATCATAGCTCACAGCAACCTCAAATTCTTGCGCTCAAGCGATTCTCTTGTCTCAGTCTCCCAAGTAGCTGGGAGGCAACCACAGTGCTTGGCTATTTTTTTAGAGACAGGGTGCCCACCACAGTGGTAGGCTATTTTTTAGAGACAGACACTTGCTCTTGCTCAGGCTGGTTTCAAACTTGTGAGCCTAAGTGGTCCACTTGCCTTGGCCTCTGAGAGTGTTAAGATTATAGGTGTGAGCCACCATTCCCAGCCTTTCTCCCACTCTTTGAATCTGTATCTTCTCATTGAGACTTAAGCTTGTTAGAAACCCTCTCCTCTCTCTTGAAAGAAATGCCCTTGCCCCCTTTCTTTTCTCTATTGTTTTCCTTGATGGCACTGGTCACCTTTGCAGTCATATACATATTTGTTTGTTTTCTTCTTTGCTTTTGGCTTGCCCTTTGGATCAGGGGTTAGCAAACTATCACCCAGAAAGGCAAATCTGGCCTGTTGCCTGTTTTTGTACTATTTGAGAGCTAAGAAAGGTCTTTTTTTTTTTTTTTTCCCCGAGACGGAGCCTCAAGCTATCCCCCTGGGTAGAGTGCCATGGCATCACAGCTCATAGCAACCTCCAACTCCTGGGCTCAAGCGAGTCTCTTGCTCTGCCTCCCAAGTAGCTGGGACCACAGGCGCCCGCCACAACGCCCGGCCATTTTTTTTTGGTTGCAGCCATCATTATTGTTTGGCGGGCCTGGGCTGGGGATTCGAACCCGCCACCTTAGGTGTACGTGGCTGGCGCCTTAGCCGATTGAGCCACAGGCACCGAGCCAGGAAGGTCTTTATGTTTTAAATGGTTGAATTAAAAAAAATCAAAGGAAAAATAATGTCCAACTTGGGAAAATTATATGAAATTCAGATTTCAGTGTCCATAAATAAAGTTTTATGGGAATAAAGCCACACTCATTTACTTATGTTCTGTCCAGGGCTGCTGCCAAGCTATAACCGCAGAATTGAGTAGATGAGACAGGGAGACAGAGCTGGTCCCCCGCTAGACCCTCAGCTCCACCCACAGGACTCCAAGCTGATGGGAGGCCCATGAAGTCTGAGCAGAAGGGACACGTGAATGGATGGGGAATGGGACTGAGCCATTTGCAACCTCATGTCTGCTGCAACAGCCCAGTAGCTGTGGTCCTGGGAACCCTGTGTGTGCTCTTGGCTGTGGGGTTGGGTATAGCTGGGCCCTCCTGTGTGCCTAGGTCGGCTAGATGTGTTTCCTCCCCCAAAATGCCTTTTTCAGGTCCTCACTGACCCATGGAATACCTTTTATTTAAAGCTTTGCTCCCTGTTAAAGGATATCTCTGTGTACCATTTTAGGCTGTGATTAGAGGTTTGTCCCAACAGGGCATGCTCAGTAATATTGGGGGTGGTGGTAGTAAATGAGAATCCCTCCCTAAGAAGCGGCTGAGATGAAATAATAACAACATTTACATAGCACTTATCCTGTGTCAGGATTTATCTTAATCCTCATAGCAACCCCCAGGGGCAGGTGTGCCATTCTTATCCCTATTTTACAGAACTGAGAACTGAGGCCCAGAGAAGCTAAACAACTTGTCCAAGGTCACACACTGAGTAGGTGGTGGAACCTGGATGTGGTCCCAGGCTATTTGCCCTAAATCTACTTTTTTAAAATCACTGTGTTCTTCTGTCTCTTGAATACCAGATAGACATGAGTTTGAGAATGTTTACTCACTACATGGCCTCTCTGAGCCTCGGCTTATTCATCTGTGAAATGGGCATGATGATACTCATCTGGCAGAAGTGATCATGTGTGCAAATCCCTTAGTAGGTGCTCAGGGGATGCTGATGTTACCAGGTTTTGACAGATGTTACAGTGCTTATGAGGGGCAGCTGAGCAATGGCAAAGAAGAAGAGGTATCATAGGTGGATCTGGTTGAGGGTGCCATCAGAGGCTGTTCTCCTGAGGGAAGGACCACACAGCCCTCCTTACAGTGTCCCTGTTTCCCCTAAACCCCAGAGGTCCTGCTGTGGAGAGTCTAGGAAGGGGAACCCCAGAGGCCAAATTCCCAGTGGCCAAAGTGATTCCAAGCCACCTGTATCCAGGGTGCTACTCAGAGGATGCAGGCTGGAGAAGAGCCAGGCTGAGCCTAAGTAGAGAGGAGCGGGTGGAGGGAAGCAGCAGCGGGGGGTGGGGAGGTAGGGGAGTGGGGGAGGTTAGAGGGGACCCAGAGCCCAACTACCTGTAACCAATGCCCTCTGCCTTCCCCAGGGGCAGAGGGGGCCGCTGGGGAACAGTTGCTTTGCTTCAGAGGTTCTCAGCCCTGTTCTCAGGTGGCATATCATGGTCACGTGGGGGTTTATGGGAGCATTTGATTTCTGGATCCCCAGAGGGCCGATGAGACCAGGGGGCCAAGGTCTGTTTTTGGACACCTGCTAGGAGGCTCAGTTGGCCACTGGAACAGATGCTCAGAGTCCTGGTTGCCATTCTGCTCCAGGGAGTGCCCTGCCTACCCTGCAGTACTCCTAGCCTGCCTCCTTCAAGCAGCACCCTGGGTATGGGTGGCTTGGGTGGAAGCAGGCAGGATTCCAGCTCTGGTGTGTGCTGACTGCACTGGCAAACAGGCTCATTCTTGTATAGTTAAAAGGAGAAGGCGGAGGCCTGGGAGGTGCCTCTGGGAAGACCTCCTGGGGAAGCCTTGGAGGCAGGTAGGAGCTGACAGAGTCCCAGGTTAAGATGTGTGGCATTGTGGAGGGACTGAGGTAAGGGCTCAGGCTAGGGGGGGATCAAGTTCAGGACTGCCAGCTTTGTTTCCCTCTCTCCCATCTGGACCTCATTTGACTATCTATAAACATTCATTCATTCATTTCATTCATTCATTAACTGAATCTGTATTGAATATCTCTGTGCTAACACTACTAGAGCAGTGATTCTCTACCTCAGCTGCACTTTGGGATGACTTGGAGGAGTTAAAAAAATCCTTGTGTAGGCGGTGGCCATAGCTCATTGGGCAGGGTGCTGGCCATATACACCAAGGCTGAGAACCACTGACCTAGAACACTCTTCCTCAGATATCCACTGGAAACAAAATCCATTGTTCTTTAGTTGGATCAGGCCCAGTTCAAACCCAACTAAAGAACAATGACAAATACAACAGAAAAATAGCTGGGCATTGTGGTGAGCGCCTGTAATCCCAGCTACTAGGGAGGCTAAGGCAAAGAGAATCGCTTAAGCCCAAGAGTTTGAGGTTTCTGTGAGCTGTGACGCCACAGCACTCTACCGAGGATGACATAGTGAGACTCTGCCTCAAAAAAAAAAAAAATCCTATGTAGCTGGCTGCAAAGGCTCATGCCTATAATACTAGCAGCCTAGAAGGCTGAGGTGGGAGGATTTCTTGATGTCAAGTGTTTGAGAACATCCTATGTAAGAGTGAGACCTGCCCTCCATCTCTACTAAAAAATAGAGACACATGTGGGTGTGGTGGCATGCGACTGTAGTCCCAGCTACTCAGGGGGCTGAGGCTGGAGGATCACTTGAGCCCAGGAGTTTGCTGTGATCATGCCACTGCATTCTAGACAGTGAGAGACTTTGACTTAAAAACAAACAAACAAACTAACACTCCCCCCTAAACAAACCTCATGCCCCCCCCAGGCATTCAGATACATTAATAATTTGTCTGAGATAGGGCCTGGGGCTCCCAGGTAATGCTGATGCATAACCCAGGTGGAGAACCACCCCTGTAAGTGAACTTCATAAAGCAAGGAACAGAGGAAGGCTTGCCCTGGCTTCCATGTTTGAGGGAGAAGACAGGCAATGAAAAGATGAAACAAACAAATGTTTAATATCAAGGGAGCAGTGCCCTGCAGAAGAACGAAGCAAGGATGTGGCTGGAGAGCTGTGAGGGGGGGAATGGCAATTTAGACAAGGTGATGGGGAGTCACCTTTTTTTTTTTTATTGTAGAGACAAAGTCTCACTTTATGCCCTTGGTAGAGTGCCGTGGCATCACAACAACTCACAGCAACCTCCAACTCCTGGGCTTAAGCGATTCTCTTGCCTCAGCTTCCCTAGTAGCTGGGACTACAGGTGCCCGCTACAATGCCCGGCTATTTTTTTGCTGCAGTTTGGCCGGGGCTGGGTTTGAACCCACCATTCTTGATATATGGGGCTGGCACCCTACCCACTGAGCCACAGGCACTGCCCCCGGAGTGATCTTTTTGAAGGGGACATTTATGGAGAAAACTGGAGTGGAGGGGATATCTGAGGAAGAATGTTTTAGGTCAGTGGTTCTCAACCAGTGGGTTGCGACCCCTTTGGGAGTCGAACAACCCTTTCACAGGGGTCGCCTAAATGCATCCTGCATATCAGATATTTACATTGCGATTCATAACAATAGCAAAATTATGGTTATGAAGTAGTAATGAAAATAATTTTATGGTTGGGGATCACCACAACATGAGGAACTATATTAAAGGGTCACTGCATCAGCAAGGTTGAGAACTACTGTTCTAGGTAGAGGCAATAGCAATTCCCGAGGCAGGACTGTGCTTGGCTGTTGATTTCTCCAAGGAGCTCTGGGGTGGGGGGATCTAAGACAGCCTTGGGAGTAGTGAGAGGGGGACTGAGGGTCCTCCAAAACCCACATCCTGCTCCTTGCTGCAGAGGTGTCATGGAAGGAAGGTCACCAAGATTCTCATGACCTTGGACAAAGCCCAGGGCTTCAGTTTCTTCACCTGTAAAGTGGGCAAGTGGTTCCTGAGCAGCCCTTTTGAAGCCACAGGGTGATGGGGAAGAGATGTAAAGGCAGAGAGCGTGTGACAGGCTTATTCCTCCCCTTGGCTCCCACCTCACTGGCTCCCCCTGTCCATACCCTCCTGTGTCTCTTCAGACCTCTCCCCTTCTCCCCCTTCTTATTTCCTGCCCTACCCCAGCCCGAGGACGGACAGAGCTGGGTGCTGGAAAAGAAGCAGGGACAGCTAAGATGGGGAGCCCTGAGTGCAGTAATGTGTGGTACTTAAAGCGTGAGTCCTGGGTCCACATCCCTGCTCTGTGCCTCAGTTTCCTTATCTGTAAAATGGGGATGCCCTCAGAGGGCATGGTGGGGATTAAATGAGGAGTGCATAGGAAGTGCTCAGGGCAGTGCCTGGCACATAGACTGTGGATATCAGCCAAGCATAGCCCAGAGCACTGGCTTTGGAGGCAGCCACAGGGTAGGTAGCTCAGATTCTTGAACCTCTCTAGACCTTGCTGGGGTCAGCTGTAAAATGGGCAAAATCAAGTGCCTGTTTCAGGGTGCAGGTGAGAAGGTGGTAGGGAGCTCATGGTGTGGTTGGCCCAAGAGGAGCTTGGTAATGTTAGTCCAAGGGGATGTGTAGTCTGAGAGATGAAGGAGGAGCGGGTTCCTGGCATTTGGCAGAGGGATGATGGGTGGATGTCAGCATGGGGATCTCCTGACTTGGGGTCCTCTTATCCTTCACATTGTGTGGTGGCCTTACTTTTGGGGATGGTGTGATCTCTTGTGCCCCCTTGGGTGAGTGCCGTGGGTCCCCATCCTAGTAAAGACTCCTGGGGATTTGCGTTTGGTCACTCACTGTGTGACCTTGGATAAATTGCTGACCACTCTGTAAATGAGGGCATTGGACTAGGTACAATGTTAGCCCACTCCTCCATGCCTGATCATGCTCTGTGCCTTGTAGAACCTGCCTCCTGGCCTTTGTCCCTGCTATGCCCTCCTCCTGGAATGTCTTTCTTGAGGTCTGATGGGTAGGGTTAGATTCCTCTCGCAAGGCCTGATTTGAAATCCTGACCCTCCTAGGGCATGTGGGATCTCTTGTGTGGCACTTACATATCTCCCCATAGTCCATAGGCATGCTGCAGAAGGACTGGGCTGGGCCTCTCTTGGCCATCCCCCACCTCCCCTACCGCCATGCCTGACAGACAGACAAATCAGGGGAGCTGATAGCCCTGGGACTAGGTGTAGAACTGTGATGGGGGTCTGTGTCTGAGCCAGATGTGGGACTCACCCTAGTCTGCAGGGTTAAGCCCACCATACCACTCCCTGACCACCCCTGAGTGACCTTATGCTTTCATTTTTCTCCTCACTTACTAAACTAGCATTTTTATGACCAAGGCATATTGGAAATGAAAAGAAGGCAAATTCTATTTTATATTCCAATTGACCTTTATGGTTGCCATGCTTGGGGCTGGGTGAGGTGATGAGATGTGGGCCAGGCCTTGCCTCTGCCTTGACCATGGAGAGTCTTTGCCTGAAGCTCTGCTGGGGGGAGGGGAGCAGGGAAACTCTGAGTTTTTCCCCTGCTTTCTTGATCCATCAGTCTCCAGCTCCCTGTCTCATTCTGTCTGACTCTGGTTATCTCTTTTCCTCTGAAGTCCTCTACCCCGTCTCTCTTGTTCTTCTGACCCTTTTGGGCTCCTGTCTCTGTCTTTGGGCTTTCTCTCTGTTTGGGTAGCATGGGAAGAGAGCTGACAAGCCCACCTGTTCCTCGCCAGGATGGGTACCTACAAGGAAGTTCTCAGTACTGGGATGCCCAAGGCCATAATAAAGGTGTGGGGCAGGTGGGTAGCCCGAGTGTGCACGGGATGGGGGTGTGCCTGGCCTTAGGCAATCTCCATGCTGTTTTTGGCTCTGTGTACTTCCTGAGGAAGTGCGGAGAACAGGCTAGTTTCAGGGCTGTGAAGCTGCTTCAAAAAGGGAAATTGTAGTCTGGGTTTAACTCCTAGCATTGCTGTCTATTGACTCTGTTTCCTTGGGCAGGTCACCTTCCTCTCTGAACCCAGTTTCCAGGTCTGTAAGATGGGTAGGATGGTTTTATTCAATGGAATAGTGCAAGTGACTAGCATAGTGCCTGGCGCAGGGAAGGCACTTAAGAAATAGGAGGTAAAGTGTGCTCGTGTGAAGAGGGGGCTGGATTCTTCCTGTCCCTCCTTTCATTCCTTCATTCCTGGACCTCGGTCTCTGTCAGACCTCAGTTTCTCCCTGGGGTCTGCTGAGAGGTGCCCCAAGGTGACGCTGGAGGAGTGATGGATGTTCTACTTAGTCAGCCTGGGCCCAGTGCAGGCGGGGTGAGGGGAAGCCAGGCCTCAGCCCTGCCTGCTCTCCAGCCATCCCCTGGGCCTCAGAGGAATTACAAACTCTCTGGCAGGTGAATACCTGCAGGGAAGGAGCCTGCTGAGCACCACTCTCACCCTGGCTGAGTGGAGAGGGGCTCTCATGGGAGCAAGGCCCCACTCACCTGTTCTCTGTCCCTGGGTCTGGGACAGAGGTGGAACCTCCAGGGGGGTGTTGTGTGCAGTGTGGCCTCCTCTAGATCCCACAGTTGTCGGGGAATCCACTGTGGCCCCCACACCAGAGCAGCTGGAAGAGGGCAATGCTTAGCATGAAGGAGGGAGCTCTAAGTGGGGGACCCTGTTGAGGTTCAAGACTAGAGTGTGTGTGGCTTCCAGGGGCAGGCCTGTTCTCAGAGGAGACCTCAGCAGGAGGTGGAGTGCATACAGCTTCACCAGTGCCCCTTTTATTTTACTAAAAATGAGTGTCATCTTCAAGGTGGGTCAGATTTTGAGGACTCTGTCTCTTTCACAAGGCACGCATATATCTTAATGGATGATTTCAAGCATATGGAAAATTACAGAGAATAGTTAGAGAATAATATAATGAACTATCCAATACCCAATACCCAGACACATATTGACGGTTTGCCATAATAATGTCAACAGTTATTTTCATTTTAAGAAAGAAAATTGTGCCAATGTAATCAAAAGCCCTGCACATGCCCCCTCATCACTTAGCCTTCTCTTCTTCCTCAGAGGCAACCACTGCCCCACACTGGATGTGCTATTCTTAATTCTCTTAACTCCTGTATGCTTAAAATGCATATCCATAAATGACATTAGTTTTGTTTTGTGTCTTTTAAACATGGTGAAATGGGATGGTATTGGGTGCATTTGGCTTGCTTTTTTGCCTCAGTATTCCATTGTTCCACGGTTTGCTTCATTTGTTTTCTTTGCCAAGTTCCCATGCATTTTTGCCACGTCCCCTTATGCTCTGAGAGAGCTCCTCGTGGCCATGCGCAGGAGCGGTGTTGGGGCTTGTGGGGAATGAGCCTCCTGGTCTTTCCAGGTGCTGCCCTGTTGCTCTCCATGGTCTGAGCAAGGTTTCCAGACCAGCCTCCCATTGGAAGCCCCCCTAGCTTGTTAGAACACAGTTCTCGGGGTGCTAATGCTAGCCCAGCTATGCAAGACTCGGTATGTATAGTCTATGTGGCATCAGGCTCCCTGGCGGTTTCTGGATTTGTGTTTGGAGGCATCACAGTGCCAGAGTTGACCTGGGCTCCTGAGCCTCTTTCAGCTCACTGTGCAATTGTGGGTGAGAGGCCCAGGTGTCCTCCCTCACCTATAATATGGGGGTTTCAGGGAAGGCTTCCTGTGGGAGGATGATGAATGCTGAGACTTAGAGGCTAGGAGACAATGAGGTTGAGGGGCCCTGGCTGGTGGAGAGGGCATTCAAAGGGAGGGAACAGTAGCACAAAGGCCTGGGGGTAAGAGAGAGGGGGTGATGTGTTCCTGGAGGTTGGCCATTCTGCCCCTGCAAGGCTGCTGGGGCCCAGGGTGATGTGGCAGGGTGGGGTGGGGATATGCTTGAGGCACCTGCCTCCCTTGAAGTAGTGTCTTCTGACAGCTGAGGTCTCTGGTTGCAGCTGGAAGGGGGTTTATGGGAAGCCTGAAGTGTGAGGAAATGTTAAGTGCCTTATAAGTACTTTGATTATTTTAAATTGCTTAAGTGGTTTTCTAAGATGGTCCTAAGTATCCTGGGGACACAGACACAAAATCAATTAGGAAAGTACAACAAGCCCAACAAGAGGAAGGTAATACCCTCACCTGCCTTCCCCCATGTCCCGGGGGGCCTGGGCCAGGACCCCTTTCTCACCTCCCCCTGGCCTTGGGTGCTGGCTCAGAACCTCTCAGACGTTTTAGGCAGGGTGAGGGGAAGATGCATGGGGCGTGCCCGAGAGAGTCTTCTTTAAAGATGCTTCTCTCTCCCAAGTGAGCCTTTCTCCAGTGGCCCTGGGGAAGCCTGAGGACCCTAGACCTAGCATTTAAAAAAATTACAGTATCACTGTTTAAAAGCATAATACATTTCCATGGTTCGGTATTCAAGGTACTAAAGAATATGCTCCAGCCCTTTTCTCACCTTGGAGGTAGCCACTGTTCCCTGTGGACCTTCCAAAGAGTGCTCAGGCCTGCTGTGTGCTGCATGCCTTCAGTGGCCTCAGGGGGATTGTGGGCACATCAATTCCTTCCCCACATGTACAGCTCCTGCCAGGTGACCTGGTGGCATTCCTGGGGACTGCACTTCGCAGAGGTGAGAGCCTCTTCTCTTGTATGGCACACAGTGTTCCTGCTTCTGACCTCATGATGGATAGGAGGTGGCTTCCAGTCTAGAGCCTTACAAGCAGAGCGGTGATGCATGCCTTTGCGCTGGCCACCTCGCACATCTCTGTAGGGCAGACCTGTCCCCACAGAGAGCAGGGTCAGAGTGCAGATGCATGTGCAGTTTCCACAAGCCTGGCTGCCTTGCCCTCCTGCTAGCGAGGGGGCATGGCTGGATTCAGTGGCACCTGCGGCAGGGCCTCTGCCTCTGTTACCAGCCAGGCAGGACGTGGCCCAGGGGGAGGCCCCGTGGCTGGTCCTGACCTGGCCTCATGTAGCAGGTCAGGGACTGCATCACCTATTTCTTTTGTGGATCCCCACAGAATCTAGGGGATGAGTCACGATTTTTCTTTTTAACAGAGAGGTATCAATGTGAGAAAAACGCATCTCTGTTTCTGAAGGAAGCCAGGCCCAGTGCTTACTGGAGATCAGGCAGCAGGTCCTAGATTCAACCACAAACATTTCCTCATTTCCTGAAGGATCAAATGATGGGGTTTTATTCCAGTTTGTACAGTTGTATTCATTTGGTAAATGTTTAGGGAGGACTTACCACAGGCCCCTAATTTCTCTATTGAACAGGAGGTGAGTTTTTCCTTAGCTTCTCTTTGGTTTCCAGTTCAAATAAAACATGTAGGTGTCACTATATATAAGTATACAATATATGCACTATATCCAAGCTACTTAAGAGGCTGAAGCTGAGCTGGGGGACAATATCTTAAGCATAGCAGTTTGAGTCCAGCTTGGACAACGAGGTCTCTTCCCCATAACGAGACCCTATCTCTAATGAAAACAAAAGGAATTAGAGCTGTGCTTAGAACCAGGGGCCTATCCCTTCAGCCCAAGGATATGCCCCTACACATGCCTGGACATCATGAACATGTCCTTTTAGTCCTACAGCTCTTACTGGGCATCCTGTGGCTGTTGAAGGTGCTTTGGAGGAGGCTGGAATCAGGTTGGCCCTCCTGCAGCTAAGGTCCTGCTTTTGGCCTTAATGTCTCCTGACTCCTTGCTATTGTTGTGGTTATGAAAGCCAGTATTTTTGTTGCAGTATGGAAGAAAGTAGAAAAGCATAAAGAAACAAATTAAAATTGCTTATTTATCCCAATCTACAGGGTGACAGTTTTGATATATTTGTGTATTTCCTTCTAGCCCTTCTTCCATATAGTTTAGCAGTTGAGATCACAACATCTATATGTTACTATAGCCAGCTTTGGTCCATCAGACTACAGTGGTGAGCAATTTTCAATATTCTTAAATAGTCTCTGAAACATGGTGTTTAATGGCTATATAATCATGCACTGGGGGTGGGGGCTGGCATCTATGATGTACCATGTCCCCCTGGTGACTGGTTGGATGTGAAGTCTTAGGGCTGCTTTCCTGGCTGTGTTGTGTGTTTCCAGGGGTCCCTCTATTTATGAGGAGACTGTGTAGCGTCGGTTGCTGGGTGGTTGGGAGCAGGAGCTGGCCCTACCTAATTGGTGCAGTTATCCTGGAAAAGGCAGGTGCTCAGGTGAGCTTCCCAGGAGGGCGGGTGGGGAGGTGGACGTGGCAGGTGGAGTATAGGAGGCAGAACCAGGTGTCCCTGGATGTGCCGTAGGCGTGAGATGTGGGGACCTGGAGAGAAATGCTCAGCTGAACTGCAGGCATGGGGGCTGGGGACCATGGCTTCACTCTATGCCTGCTCAGGATAAAAGCCCCCAAAGCCTCAGAAATTAGTTCAGGGTTTTAAATTGAGTATGGTGGCTGGGAGTGGGGGTAGGCAGGGGGCCAGGCTGGCAGAGAGGGAAGATGATCTCACAAGTACCCTTTGCTGTGGACAGGTAGGATGTGTGCAGGGGACTCTGGGGTGCTCAGGTTGGTGTGGCCTTGGAAGCTCTTTAGGGCCAGCCCAGCCAGTCTCACCCCCCACTTCCCATCTGCTTGCCTCTGCACCTGATGGACTCTCTGGCCCTGAAGAATACACTGTCTGCCTTTTCATTCCTTGATATTTTCTTTAAAAATTAAGGCATACATAGTAAAACACAAATTGTAGGTGTACTATTAGAGCTTTCATAAATGTATGTACTTGTGTGACCATCACCACAGAGGCACCCCCCTAGTCACTGTCCTTCCTGCCCCAGAGATAATCAGCAGCCCAATGTCTAATGGCACAGATTAGTGTTGCCTGGTTTTGAGCCTCACTTAAAGAGAATTGCACAGTGAGTCTTTTGGGTCTGACTTCTTTCACTCACATTGTTTGTGAGATCCAGATGGGGTTGGGTATGATTTGTTCTTTTTCATTGCTCTGTACTATTTCATCATGTCATTGTTTGGATAATTCATAATTTATTTATCTGTTCTGCTGCTGCTGGACATTTGGGCTGAATGCATCCTTTGGCTATTATGAATAGAGCTGCTCTGAACATTTGTGGATTAAATGCTTGTTTCTCAATGTATGTTTTAAGTGGAATTGCTGGCTCATAGGCTGAAGGAATATTAGCTTTAGGAGGTGCTGCCAATCATTTCCCCAGAGACTGTAACTTCTTGCCACCTTTCTTTGCTTTAGAAATTCCACCTGTGCTTTGAGGCCCATTTCCAAGGACTTTTCTTCCTCCATCCTGGGGTAACACCACTGGTCACTAGGGAGTCAGCTCTGCAAGGCAGGGTCACAGGGCCATGTCTCTCTTCTTTCCTGCTCTAGTCTCTGGTGCCTGGAACACAGGAGGTGCTTAATAAAATGAATAGTTTGGCTTATATGCCTGACATGTGCTAGGAGTCTGATGCAAGTCATTGGCTCCATTTTACAAGTGAGGAAGCTGAAGCTTGTCCAGAGAGCAGTGGAGGCCTGCAGTGTGCCTGCCCCTGAATCCTGTGCTCATTCTGCAGTTCCAGGTGGCATGTGTTTGAAATTTCTTGTTCTTTTTCAGCTCGCCCACTTTGATTTCACTCAGCCTCACATTCTAGTCTCTGGGTTGCTGAATTAAATTTCGTGGGTGACCCAGTTAGCTTGTGACCCAGCCAGCTCCTGAAGGATCCATCAGCTCTTCCTTCATCCTGAGCCTGTGCCCCAGAATCGGGGATTTCCAGGTTGGGCAGGGGTGGTGAGAGCCTACAGAAACCCACTTGTACATAACTGAAGCCCTCCTCAGGCATGGCCAACATTTGTATCTCACTTGTACCTTTTCAAAGTCCCTTTCCATTTCCTGTGACCATCCAGGGAGGTCATAGCCTGGCCACTGTTATTTGCATTTTCTGAGTGAAAGAAACAGGGCCTGGAGAAGTGATGTGATGTGTTCAGAGTTTTCCTAGAGCCTGAAGAGCTGGGGTGAGAACCTCAAACTCCTACTTCCAGCCTCCTGATGTGAAGCGTTTTAGGGAGGGCTGAGAGTAGGCAGAGGATTGCAGTTAGGTCCAAAACCCAGCAAGGCTTGTCTCGGGGCCCCTTTGGGAAGCAGGAAAGGCTGTTTCAAGCCATCGATTTACTAAATGGTCTTTTAGAGGCCTGAAAGCTTTGCCAGGGCCTGGGTGTCTTGGGGCAACCTCTGGGTTTAAGTTCATGGGGGTTGGGGTGGGGTGGAGTTGGGTGTGTGTGTGCTGCCCATGGTTTTGAAGCAGGGCTTTGCAGGTGGAGGCAGGGGAGGGCAGCAGGATAGGGTTGTGATGCAGAGCTTCCCAGGAGGTGTCTCCTGCCAGTTTTGGTGAGAGCCAGGCATGTGGCAGGGCAGACGGTGTGGGTGCCTTGATATTTTAATTGAAGCCGGGAGACACGATTGCTCTCTCTACTGCGCTAACAATGTACAGAATAAATAATTCAGTGGTGGCTGTGTTGTGCCTGCTGTCCTCACTCATGGGGCAGCCACATGTGTCTGTATGTGCATGCATGCATGCACACAGACAGACAGATACACACACAAGCTGTTGGGTGGCCCAGGAGCTGCTGTTCTGGGCTAGTGGCTAGACGAAGGTGGTGTGTTGCTGCTTTAGGAGGACCCTTGCCACCTCTGAATCTCTGAATCTGTTTCCTCCCAGGCAACCTCTGAGGAGAGGTTAGCAGAATGTGGGGCCAACTGCACCTGTGTGTGGTGAGTAAGTGGCACTTAAAGTTCCGTTTGTCCTCAGACCAGCCTGCAATGCCAGAGACCTGGAGGAAAAGCCCCTCTTAATGGGCACTGTTTCTGGGCTGTATTCGAATGGATTCCATTTGATTCAGCAAATATTTATGGTACTCCATGTTTGTGCAAGGTACTGGAGCAGGTGGTAGAGATGGGAGAGATTGCCTCAGTGGATAAATCTGGGTCCTTCTTGGATGGGGAGGAGTGACAGGCATGTGATTAGTCACAGCTCAGATTGGGGGATGCAAGGGCTGAGGTGGAGGTATAGGCAAGGTCTGGGGGCTCAGAGGAGGGCAAGGGAAGTCTGAAGAGGTGTGCATGGGGTGGCCCTCTGGTGGAGGTGGCAGGTGTGCTGCAGGCAGAGATGGAGCCAGGGTAGTTCCTAGGGGGAGGCTGGGGCTGGGTGGCACCTCTGGTGTGTCTGGCAGGGGTATAGCAGGGCTGTGGCATAGCAGGGGTGGGTGGGAGATGAGAGGAGAGGGGCTGGGGCAGGTTGGGGGACATGGGCCAAGTGTATGGATTTGATCCTGCAGGCTGGTGCCTGGCTGGATTTGGGAGTAGAAGTATTCTTTGGGTATAGAGTGGCGGGTCAGTTGCCGGGCAGGCAAGGCCTGGAGTGGAGATAGGGATCAGGAGACTGATGGAACTGTCCAGATTGGGGATGTTGGTGGCCCAAGTGATGGCCTTATGCACAGTAACATTAATTCATTCACCACTCAAGTAGTTGGTGAGTATCTTTTATGAGCCAGATATCGGGCTAGGTTGAGAATAAAGCAGTGAACAAGGCTCGGCACCTGTGGCTCAGGTGGCTAAGGCGCCAGTCACATACACCTAAGGTGGCGGGTTTGAATCCAGCCCGGGCCTGCCAAACAATGACGGCTGTAACCGAAAAACAGCCAAGCATTGTGGTGGGCTCTGTGGTCCCAGCTACTTAGGAGGCTGAGGCAGGAGACTTGCTTGAGCCCAGGAGTTGGAGGTTGCTGTGAGCTGTGATGCTACAGTACTCTACACAGGGTGATAGCTTGAGGCTCTATCTCAAAAAAAAGTTTTTTTAAATTAAAAATAAAAGTCACTTGGGTGGCGCCTGTGGCTCATAGGAGTAGGGCACTGTTCCCATATGCCAGAGGTGGCAGGTTCAAAACCAGCCCGGGCCAAAAAAAATTGCAAAAAAAAAAAAATCACTTATTGTAATTCACTATATTAACATATGAAAAGATAAAAACCACAAAATAATTTCAAATAAATCCAGAAAAAACATTTTACAAAAATTAATACCCATTCATTATTTAAAAAAACAAACCAGGGGCCAG
>CAUYQV010186022.1:0-10533 GCA_963574575.1 Galagoides demidoff
TGGTCCCAGCTACTTGGGAGGCAGAGGCAGGAGACTCGCTTGAACCCAGGAATTGGAGGTTGCTATGAGCTGTGATGCCATGGCACTCTACCCAGGGGGAAAGCTTGAGGCTCCGTCTCAAAAAAAAAAAAAAAAAAAAAAAAGAAAGGAAATCAAGGGCAACCAAATGGGGAAAGGTCAAATGATTACCTGAAAATATGATCTTATATCTAGAAAATCTCAAAGATTCAACCAAGAGACTACTGGGACTAATAAATAGATTCAGTAAAGCCTCTGGCTACAAAATAAATCCACGGAAATCAGTAGCTTTCATATATGCCAATAACAGTCAAGCTGAGGATGAAATAAAAGACATAATGCCTTTCTCAGTATCAACAAAGAAAAAAAAATGCCTAAAAAATACACTAGCAAAGGAGGTGCAAGACCTTATAGAGAGAACTATGAAATACTGAGGAAAGAAATTGCAGAGGCTTTAAACATATGAAAAAATATACCACGCTCGTGGGAGCAGAATCAACATTGTTAAACTGATTATACTACCCAAAATGATGGACAGGTCTAGAAAAAACATTTCCATGCTTTGTATGGAACCAGAACAGACCCCAAATAGCCAAGGAAACTTTACATTATTAGAACAAAGTAAGAGGCATCACATTGCCAGACACCAAGCTAGCTACGCTACAGTACTGTAGCATGGCATTGGCACAAACAGAGAACAGAGGACCCAGAAATGAAATAGCCCTCATGTTCACATCTGGGTTTAGACAAAACAGATAAAAACATGTGCTGTGGAAAAGAATCCCCATTCAATAAATGGTGCTGGGAAAACTGTATAGCCACATGTAAAAGACTGAAAAATGATCCACACCTTTCACCACTCACAAAAATTAATTCATAATGGGTAAAAGACTTAAATCTAAGGCATGAAACTATAAGAATCCTAGACCCCATTAAAAAGTAGACAGAAGACACGAGCATAAGCTTTTCAGATGAAGGTATAATAATGGCCAACAAAATCATGAAAAAATGCTCAATATCCCTAATCACTAGGGAAATGCAAATCGAAACCACACTAAGGATATCACATGACTCCAATGACAGGGCTCATATTAAAAAGTCCCAAAGCAGCAGGGATGGAACTCTTACACATTGTTGATGGGACTGCAAACTAGTAAACCCCCTAGAAAATTGTATGGAATATTGTACGGAGGTACCCCAAGAAACATAAAGTAGACCTACCATTTGACCCAGCAGTCCCACTGCTGGGTGTTTGCACAAGGGTAAAAAGGTAATTTCACAAAAAGGACACCTGCACTCAAATGATTTATAGCAACACAATTCACAATGACAAAGACATGGAAACGACCAATTTGCCAATACATGAATGGATTAATAAAATGTGGTAATGTGGTATATGCATGGAATACTACTCAGCCATTAAAAAAGATGATGATCCAGAATCTTTCGTGACAACCTGGATGGAACTGGAAACCATTCTTCTAAGTGAAACTTCACAGGAATGGAGAAATGAACACGTGTGCTCAATACCAAACTGGAACTAATTGATCAATACTTAGGTGCAGACATGGAAGTAAATCTCAATGAAAATCAAGCCGGGGGGAGGGGACAGAGGGGATGGGCAGTGTCATACCTGTTGGCTATAATGCACACTACTTGGGTAAAGGGAATATTTAAAACTTTAACTCAATGTGTACAAAAACAACATATTTAAACATAACATGTGTACCCCTCATGTTATGAAATTTTAAAAACTAAATAAATTAAAACATTGAAAAATGTTTAAGAGATTACTATTATCTATATGCATATGTAAGCCAAGTAAAAATTACATAGAATGCAGACATTGACTTTTATGTTAAATAAAATCACTTTTTTCTAACAGGAACATTGACTAAAATCCGGCATCAAACCTGTACCTACCTGCACAAACACCTCTGTACAGAGCTGCTGACTTTAGCATTGGAAATACCCTGTGGGTTGTTTGTTTTTTTTTTTTTAATTTCAAGTGCCATGGAAATTGTTATTTGGGACTTTTTAATATTCTTTCCCACTAAAGCCTTGAAGATGTCTATTCTTTCTTCAAAAGAGCTCTTCATAGATATTCCGATTTCTGAGCTTGCCAGTGAAAATCAAGGCATTCCAAAGTATTCAAAGCACGATGCTTTCAGCACATCCAGACGTTGGATTTCAGGAGCCTAAATTTTTAGCGCACCTTTTACTTCCCTGAGAGCTTTATTTTGCCAGTTACTTTCCTTTGAAAGAAACAACTCAGACTATCTATACAGTGTTTTAAGTTAAGTGTTTCAGGTGGATCACAGGGCGAATTGCCTCAAATGGGAAAATTGTTCATGTCGAGGATAATCACAGGACATTTTTCATTTCCAGATGATTTTTCTCTCTAAAATTTAGTGTCTCCCTAAACGACCTCTCTCCGGGGACTCACTGCAGCTGGTATGTACAAGCAAGTCTGTGAGCAAACACGGACATTTACCCAGATCTCCTGCATGAGTCCCTCCTGGACCCTCTTCCTCTTCCTCTGCGCTCCTCTAAGTAATTTCAACCACTCCCATGGTTTCAGCTCTCTCCCAAGTCCTGAAAACTCACAAATACATTTATTCAGCTCACTCCCATCTTTCAGATTAAGTTCTGAAGCGTCTGGGGTGCCCCAGAGGATGCAAGACAAACTGGATTCAAAGCCGAATTTATCACCTTCCAATTAAATGTCTCTATAGATCACGCAATGCATCAGTCTGCTGGCGCTGCCATCGCTAAGTACCCCAGACTCTCTGGTTTACACAGCGGAAATTTCGTTTCTCACAATTCTGAAGGCTGGAAGTCGGAGATCTAGCCTTGGCTGGGATGGCTTGTTCTATACCTGTGGGTGTCCAAATTACATCTTCTGATAAGGACGGCAAGAATATCAGACTAGTGCCCACCCAAATGACAACTTAATTAACTCTTTAAAGATCCTATCTCTAATACCCTCACATTCTCAGGCACTGGAAGTTAGGAGTTCATATAAACCCGAGGCTGGAGTGGGACGCGATTTGGCCCTTAACAAACAATGAGGACTGTAGAGGTTGCGCTCGGAAAGCACGAGCTGTTTGCTGTTGACTCAGGGCTCAATAACCACGATAACGCCACGTGCCCCAAGCGTAACAAACTTCAAGCGGTTTTTACAACACGCTGTGTTCTTCCACGTGTCCAGTCCTTTATTTAGGCTATTCCCTGTGCCCGGATGATCTCCTGCACCCCCCCCCCATTCCCCATCATTGTCCCTCAACCTTCACATTCCCACTGAGCTCATATTTACCCTTCAAGACTCAGTCCAAACATTAGTGACCCCTCTTGAAATTCTCTTTCTCCTCTCCTCTCCTCTCTTCCCCTTCCCGTCCCATTTCGCCTCCCGCATTTCCTCTCTCCCTCCTCCTCTTCCCCTCCTCCCTTCTTTTCTTTTCTCACCCTTTCTTCCCCTACAGATCGTTTGCAGCTCGTATGCATATATATCGACTAATTCCACCTGAGGATACTGTGAAGATTAATATAAAAATACTCTTCTCAGTTTCTAGCCCCTCAGAGGCTTTGCCTGTGTCCTTCTCACCTGTATGATCAAAATGCCTGGCACATAGTAGTCACTCAGTAAAAGTTCTATAAACATATCATAAGCACATAAATAAAGTCACAACACGTAGACCATCTTGCACCTTATAAATTACGTTTATGTACATTATTTCCTTTGAACTCAGTAAGGCAGGTAGAGAAGGCAGAACAGCAAGGCAGGTGACAGCTTGCTAGGCCTTGAGGGTCAAATTGGCCTACAACCTACTTCTGTAGGGCCCCTGAGTGAAGATTTTGTTTTTCTGTTTTGGGGAATAGGGGGTTGCTTACAATATATTTTGCCATTTAATAAACTTCTTATTTTACAATAGTTTAATATTTACAGAAAAGCTGTTAGAGTATTACCGAAGTTTCTCAGATCCCCAGCATTGCGAGTGTGTCCCATTGTTAGCATCTTGGATTATTATAAAAAAACCAATTTGATGCACTGTTTTATTCTGATCATCTCAGTTTGTCCCGAATGCCCTTTTTCTGTTCCAGGACCCATCCAGGATGCCACACTGCATTTGGCCCTCATGCCTTCTTTGGCATCTCTTGGCTGGGATAGTTTCTTAGACTTTTCTTATTTTTATTGACCTTGACTATAATGAGAAATACTGGTCATGTATTTTGTACAATGTCCTTCAAGTTCAGCCTCATGGATATGCTGGGGTTGTAGGTTTGAGGAAGGATAATAGTAAAGTGCCATTCTCATCATATCATAGCAAGGGTACTAATACGCTGACATAATTTTTCGCTGATGATATTAGCTTTGATCCCCCTGGAAGAAATTGAAGGATGGCTTTTATATCATAATGGTCAAAAAAAAATCAAAAGAAGACTAATATTTTGTGACAGAAGACAGTTACGTGAAATCCAAATTTCAGTGTCCCTAAATGAGATTCACTGGAACACCCACCAAGCTCATTTGTCTGCTTATTGTCGATGTGTAGGAGATGCTCAGAGCCAGATGGCCTCTGGACCAGATGTTTTGCAGCTTGGGGGTGGACCTTCCAGCAACTCATCTGCAAGCATTAAAGCTTAAACATTCTCTGGAGTTGTGGAGAGAGCCCCAGAGCCCTGGCAATCCTTAAGTATGCAGCCATTGTCTAATACTCCCCTCACCTGTCATGGGTCAGCTCAATAAATAGCTACTATGGAGGTTTCTGGGGCAACCCTGCACTTACAGTTAGCCTGCCTCTTCACTCCATGTCACGCCTGCTTCCTTTGCGTGGTGACAGGGCATTAGGGGTCTCAACATCAATGGTTGCTTTAGCACTGTAATGGTAGATTGGAATAGTTGCAAAACAGACCTGTGGCCCGAAAAACCAAAACTATTTACAATCTGGATCTCTGGTGTAACAATAACAGGGTTGAATCAGGTATCTCTCCTCTCTGGCATTACTATCCATGAGATTTGTGACCAGCTGCTTGACATCTCTGAAACATGGCTTCCTCATCTGTAAAACGAGATTGTTAATGCCTATGTCAAGGACTTAATGAGGATTGTAGGTAATGCTCATAAACCTGTCAATAATTAATATCAATTATTAAAGGAGTAGATAAAATTATCCTCATTAAGCAGAGAAAACAGAAGCAGAGACCCAGCGTGCTTTGTGTATCTTCTAGTAAACGGCAAATTGGAGTCCCCATGTGCACTTGTAGGTGCTGCCGGGGCAGGCAAGCCAGCCAACTTTGAAACCAGGCATTGCATTGTGACTGTAGGCTCTAGGTCTTCTAACTGTGAATCCTTGAGTAAATCCGTGTTCCCTTCTGAAGCTGAGTTTCTTTATGAACAAAATGGGGCTCATATAGAACACCAGTGTGAAGATGAAATGAGCAAAGTCATATAAAGTCATTGTCACATAGGACGGAGCCAAGAAACATGAGTTCAAGTTTTCACTACATCAAATTGTATTTATGGAAATTAATCCCTATTCAACAGGAAGGCAAAAAGACTAAAGCCAAAAGGAAATTAATAATCCTCTTGTTTTGAATTTTCTTCTACAAGCCCAGGCTCTAGGTCAGTGACCATGTATAAAACATAGAATTCAGAGAAATGAATGAGATCTGGCCCCCACTTGTAAGAGCTTTAAACTCAGTGGATTACAGTGCAAGACTAAGAATTCATACTTTCTATAAATTAAGAAAGCCACAGCTGAGATACAAAAAGGAATGAATTCCTCAGTGGAGCTCTCAGTTTTCCAAAAGTATTTCACAATTCCCATTCCCTTCACCTGTCCCAAGCTCCCTCCAAAGTATTCACATGGCTTGACATAATGCAAACATCCCCACTCTGCTCATGCCACTTTTCGTACTTACACAAATACTTGAGAGAAAGCCCCATTGTGGTTAAGCAGTTAGCTATTAGAGTGTGTTGTAGAGATGTTCTGTATTTCCTTTCAGGATCCTCTCTTGGCCTTGAAAGTTGCCACCAAGATCTCTCTGAAGCTTCCCTTGGATGGTAGAAGCACATCAAGGATTAAAATAATTTGAGAAATGTAACATTATACCACTAAATAAGTAATTCACAGAACTACATTCTTTGAACAATGTAACAGAAGTTCAATTAACTTTTAATTCTACCTTGTACAATATCTAGAGTGTATGCTCCCCTAGGGCAAGGACATGATCAATTTCCATCTCTTCTTTATTTCAGAACAGCTCTTGCATTGAGAAAGTACTATAAATATTTACCAAATGATTACCTACACAGCAGGCAGAAAAATAGATTTTCTGCCCCAAGTGATTACTCTATGATTACTATATGAATAATCATATAATTATTTTTATTCCATTATTTTTTCCTTTTCTGAATATTTAGAATGCCTACCATGTGTCATGCCAGGTGCTAAGTTCTAAAATGAAAAATATAGACAGGCCAACCCTTTGTAGATATTGTATCCCATTGGAGGAAACACATAATCATAAGAACATTTTCAATATAACTTGGTAAATGCTATGATAGGAAATATACATTACTGGAACAGATCCAATTAATTCAGTCTCAGAGATCAGAAAAAAAGCTTCCTGGAGGAAGCAGCTTGGCTGAGACATGGAGCATAAACAGCAGTGTGATCCAGACATCAGTTGGGACTGGCGTGGTCCAGCTGCTTCATGAAATCACGATCAAACACAGTGCACAGAAAAAAAAGAAATTAAAAAGGAGTTTCTGTCTTAATTCACATCTCTCAAAGAACAATAAGATGGTATAATACATCATACACAACACACTTGTCAAAGTACACTGAGCACAAAGTTCTCCTTCCCAGTTCTGCCTCCCCACAGTATCAAAGAGATACACAAACTTCAAAAAAAAAAAAAAATCAAGCTCTCATGGCTTCGATTTATATGTGTCTTAAGCTAGTCTACTCTCAAACAGAACTAGAAATTCAACAGCAAGTTCAGCTTCTGTCACCAGTCATGCTGGGTTGCTTCAGTGCATTTATGACCTTGGAGTAGCCTTGAAAAATGTTTGTGATAAACTCTAAGAA
Source organism: Galagoides demidoff (assembly GCA_963574575.1). Taxonomy (NCBI): domain Eukaryota; kingdom Metazoa; phylum Chordata; class Mammalia; order Primates; family Galagidae; genus Galagoides; species Galagoides demidoff. Next base: position 7,113 of record CAUYQV010186022.1, read on the forward strand.
GTATAATTCCTCTCTTATTAAAAGAACACTTCGAATTCATAAACGTTCCCCCTTTATACTAATTATCTTTTCACAGGAAAAGTGGTAGGTGTTGGAGAAATAATCTAGGCAGAGATATCATTTTGGAGTGTGTGAAGTAATTTAATACTAGCCGATCAGAGTGATAACAGTGACAGGGATGAGAGAAGAGGGACATAACCAGGGTTCCTATCACTAGATGCTATGAACTGTGCCCAAAACTATACTTTACCCAGTGAACAGCAATAGAGAAGATTAAGATAATCCACTGTTCTCAATTGACCACCATAAACCTTGTTAATAGATTCTGTCCTTTGCTTTTTAACTCAAGCCCATCTGTGAAAAATTTTAAAATTGTTCCAAGTATTAAAAATTTAAATAAAAATGTTTGAAAATCGCAGCTAACATCATACCCAATGGTAAAAGGTTGAGGGCTTTTCCTTTAAGATCAGGAACAAGACAAGGATGCCCACTTTCACCACAGTTGTGAAACATAGTTGTATGTTAAACATGTTAACATACAACATGAGGACTGCAGTTAATAACAGAGTATCATATGCTGGTGATTTGCCAAGAGAATAGATTTTCAGTAGTCTTACCACACAAGAAAGAAAGGTGACCATGTGAGATATTGGGTCTGTCAATTTGCTTTACTATACTAATCACTTGCCTATGTATAAGCACGGCATGGTAAGTATTTCAAACATGGTGTTGTACACATTAAATATACACAACAAAAAATTAAATCACTTCTTTATTTATCACCAAGCACAGCCACACCTTAGGCAGCTGTGATCAGAAGGCTTGCTCCTCTGCTCAGCTCTGCGCTGCCTACATTCTCCCCAACCACATCCTTCCCCACCATTTTCTCTCTGGAGGGGCCTGTGCTACCTGCATCTGTCCCAAATGGCCTTTCATGAACTTTCCTGGAAATTGACAAAAGAAGCAAAGTGTTTTACAAATAAATCCAGCAAAATTAATTCAAGTATAAATTTAGTTATCAAGTAACTTAAGGATATTATGTAAACCCGAAAGAGCTCTTCACAGCCCACAGAGTATGCTCAGAGTTCAGAGATGTCACCATGCAGTGTCCCATGTCGGGGTCCCTCCCTGGAGGGAGGGTCTGTTACAAGACCTGTGGACCTGGCAGCCACCAACTGAAGAAATATGAAGTTAGAAATGATGAGAAATACACACAGGATAGAATTTTTAAAGTTGGGAACACAGGGCACCGCCACTCTTTTGTGGGGTTCTGATAAGTGTCCCAGAGTGTCAGTTCCACTCAGATTTTATTGAAGGCTATTTGCTTGTGAGCCCAAAGACTAGCTGAAGAAGGGAACAAGATGCCAGAGTCACTCTGAGTGAGCATATCAGCTACTACTGCTTCTATAATTATTAACTTAAAGAGTCTGAGCAGTCTGGACAAATCCAGAACCTGAGCCTTGTGTGGGGACAGCCTCCTGTCTGTGGTCACACACACCGATTTCTAGGGGTGTGTTAATCCCAATCGTTCACTGTGGAGTAAAACACCACTGGCGTCAATCTCCTCTGAAGAATCAGTGAGAGAGAGGAATTTTCCTCTCATTACCACCACAGAAGGTCTTCCTCTGCAGTAAGGGATAGAAGTTCTACACATATTTCAGGGCTAGACCTATTCCCTTCATCTCTGCCCCATCCAAATACAAATCTCCACAATGGGTATTTGCTTTCACTGTTTGCTGGGCATGAAATGCTCTAGTTAATGTATCTTTCTAGGCTTTGCCCCAGCATCTTCTTTTTTTTTTTTCTTAATTAAATCATAGCTGTGTACATTAATGCAATCATCGGGTACAGTGTGCTGTTTTCATATACAATTTGAAATACTCTCATCAAACTGGTTAACATAGCCTTCATGTCATTTTCTTAGATATTGTGTTAAGATATTCATACTCTGCTTTTAGAAAGATTCACTTGTACCCTTGTAAGATAAACCATAGGGGTGACCCTACCAATCACCTGCCCTCTATCCATCCACACCCCTTCTCTCCTCTCTCCCTCCCCACTCCCCATATTCTAAGGCTATAATTAGGTTATAGATTTCCTATGAAAGCTATAAATTAGTTTCATAGTAGGGCTGTGTACATTGGATACTTTTTCTTCCATTCTTGAGATACTTTGCATTTTCCAGCTCCATCCATGTAAATATGAAGGAGGTAAAGTCTCCATCTTTCTTTAGGGCTGCATAATATTCCATGGTGTACATATACCACAATTTATGGATCCATTTGTGGGTTGATGGGCACTTGGGCTTCTTCCATGACTTAGCAGTTATGAATTGGGCTGCAATAAACATTCTGATGCAAATATCTTTGTTTGAATGTGATTTTTGGTCTTCTGGATATATACCCAATAAATGAATTGTAGGATCAAGTGGCAGGTCTATTTTTAGTACTTTAAGTGTTCTCCAGACATCTTTCTAAAAGGAAGGAATTAGTTTGCATTCCCACCAGCAGTGAACAAATGTTCCCTTTTCTCCACATCCATGCCAACATCTCTGGTTTTGGGATTTTGTGATATGGGCTAACCTTACTGGAGTTAGGTGATATCTCAAAGTAGTTTTGATTTGCACTTTTCTGATGATTAAGGATGGTGAGCATTTTTTCATATATCTGTAGGCCATGCGCCTATCTTCTTTAGAGAAATTTATTTTCAAGTCTCTTGCCCACCCTGAGATGGAATTACTTGTTCTTTTCTTGCTAATACATTTGAGTTCTCTAAGGATTCTGATTATTAAACCTTTGTCAGAGACATAACCTGCAAATATCTTCACCCATTCTGAGGGCTGTCTGCTTGCTTTACTTACTCTGTTCTTGGCTGTGTAGAAGCTTTTTAGTTTGATCAGGTCCCAGTAGTGTATTTTTGATGTTGCTTCAATTGCCCGAGGGGTCCTCCTCATAAAATTTTTTCCCAGGCCGATTTCTTCAAATGTTTTCCGTATACTTTCTTCTAGTATTTTTATAGTTTTATATCTTAAGTTTAAATCTTTAATCCAGTGAGAGTCTATCTTAGTTAATGGTGAAAGGTGTGGGTCTAGTTTCAGTCTTCTACAGGTCACCAGCCAGTTCACCCAGCACCATTTGTTAAATAGGGAATCTTTTCCCCACTCAACGTTTTTAATTGGCTTGTCAAAGATTAGATAACGGTAAGTAGCTGGGTTCATCTCTTGGTTTTGTGTTCTGTTCCATACATCTACCTACCTCTCTGTTTTTGTGCTAATACCATGCTGTTTTGATCACTATCTATTTATAGTGTAGTCTGAGGTCTGGTAGTGTGATTTGTCCTGCTTTGTTTTTATTTCTGAGTAATGTCTTGGCTATTTGAGGTTTTTCCTGATTCCATATAAAATGAAATCCATATTTTTTTT
>CAUYQV010186034.1:0-20204 GCA_963574575.1 Galagoides demidoff
ACAAAGACCATATAATTCTCTCAAGTGATGAAGAAAAAGCTTTTGATAATATCCAGCATCCTTTATTGATCAGAATGCTTAAGAAAATAGGTGTAGAAGGAACAATTCTTAAATTGATAGAGGCCATCTACAGCAAACCCACAGCCAGTATCATACTGAATAGAGTAAAACTGAAATCATTTCCACTCAGATCAGGAACCAGGCAAGGTTGCCCAGTGTCTCCACTGCTTTTTTACATTGTAATGGAAGTCTTAGCCATCACAATCAGGCAAGAGAAAGCAATCAAGGGTATCCAAATAGGATCAGAGGAGATTAAACTGTCACTCTTTGCAGATGATATGATTGTGTATCTGGAAAACCCCAAGGACTCAACTACAAAACTCTTAGAAGTGATCAAGGAATACAGCAGTGTCTCAGGATACAAAATCAATACTCACAAATCTGTAGCTTTTATATATACCAACAATAGTCAAGGTGAAAAAACAATCAAGGACTCTATCCCTTTTACAATAGTGCCAAAGAAGATGAAATATCTGGGAGTATAACTAACAAAGGACGTGAAAGATCTCTATAAAGAGAACTATGAAACTCCGAGAAAAGAAATGGCTGAAGATGTTAACAAATGGAAAAATATACCATATTCATGGCTGGGAAGAATCAACATTGTTAAAATGTCTATACTACTCAAAGCAATATACAGATTTAATGCAATCCCTATTAAAGCACCTCTGTCATACTTTAAACACCTGGAAAAATTAGTACCTCGTTTCATATGGAAACAGAAAAAACCTCAAATAGTCAAGACATTACTCAGAAATAAAAATAAATCAGGAGGAATCATGCTCCCAGACTTCAGACTATACTATAAATCTATAATGATCAAAGCGGCATGGTACTGGCACAAAAATAGAGAGGTAGATATATGGAACAGAACCGAAACCAAGAGATGAACCCAGATACTCATTGTCATTTGATCTTTGATAAGCCTATCAAAAATATAAATTGGGGAAAAGGGTCCCTATTTAACAAATGGTGGTGGGTGAATTCACTGGCAACTTGTAGAAGGCTGAAACTGGACTCACACCTTTCTCCTCTAAAGAAAGTTGACTCTCACTGGTTAAAGGACTTAAACATAAGACTTGAAACCATCTTGGAGAGAGTACAGGGGAAACATTTGAAAAAATTGGCCTGAGAGAATACTTTATGAGGAGGACCCCCAGGCAATTGAAGCAACATCAAAAATGGGATCTGATCAAACTAAAAAGCTTCTGCACTGTCAAGAATACAGTAAATAAAGCAAGTAGACAGCCTTCAGAATGGGAGAGGATTTTTTCAGGTTATATTTCCGACAAACGTCTAATAACCAGAATCCACAGAGAACTTAAACTTATTAATAAGAAAGAACAAGTGATCCCATTTCATTGTGGGCAAGAGACATGAACAGAAACTTCTCTGAAGAAGACAGGCGCACGGTCTACAGACACATGAAAAAATGCTCATCATCCTTAATCATCAGAGAAATGCAAACCAAAACCACTTAGAGATATCATCTAACTCCAGTAAGAGTAGCCCACATCACAAAATCCCAAAACTACAGATGGTGGTGTGGATGTGGAGAAAAGGGAACACTTCTGCACTGCTAGTGGGAACGCAAGCTAGTATGTTCTTTTTGGAAAGAAGTTGGAGAACATTCAGGGATCTAAATGTAGAACTGCCATTTGGTCCTGCAATTCCTCTACTAGGTGTATATCCAAAAGATCAAAAGTCACTTGGCAACAAAGATTTGCACCAGATTGTTCACTGGAGCTCAATTTATAATAGCCAAGTCATGGAAGAAGCCCAAGTGCCCATCAACCCATGAATGGATTAATAAATTATGGTATATGTATACCATGGGATACTATGCAGCATTAAAAAAAGATGGAGACTTTACCTCTTTCATATTTACATGGATGGAGCTGGAAAATATTCTTCTTAGTAAAGTATCTCAGGAATGGAAAAAAAATATTCCATGTACTCAGTATTACTATGAAACTAATTTATAATCACTCACACTTTCATATTAAAGATGAATCACAACTATAGCCCATGACGAAGGAGGGACGAGGAAGAGGATGGGAGGGGAGAGGGGTGGTTTGATGGAGGGAGGGTTAATGGTGGGACCACACCTATGGAGCATATTGCAAGGGTACAAGTCAAATCTATCAAATATAGAACACAAATGTCTTAACACTGTGATTAAGTAAATGAGGTGAAAGCTATGTTAATTAGTAGGATGTAAGCACTCCAGTTTGTACAAATAATCAACACTTTGAATCCCACAAAGGCATAAATGTATTCATGATCTATGTGTATATATGAGTTAATAATAAAAAAAATTTCATGGCACACCAGCTGAAAATCACTTGTATAAAGGGTCAGTAAATCCGGTTAATTTTAGGACTTGTTATATCTCACGTTCATGGCTGGAGCCAAAAAAAAAAAAAAAAAAAAAAGTTAATTTTGGTTCATTATGAAAAAATTACTGTTTACTTTGATAATATATAAATACATTGTATTTGTTAGAAATATCCTCAGGCTAACTTATAGAAAGGAATTTAGCAAAGTCACATGAAAATATCGAATGTAGCATAATATGGATGTTTCTGAGCCACTGAAACAACTAAAACAGGATATAATTCAATGCTGACAGAACTCTCTGTTTCTCACCCCTGCTTCTCTCTGGATGCCCATTATCTTCTTTCTTACTGTAAATATTTTTTCTCCATGTAGCCAAAAAAAAAAAAAAAAAAAGTACAGATACCAAAGCTGTGGATTTTACATTTATTTCCCTTAATGGCTGGAGGTAAACTCAATCCGTTCTCTCGGCCCCATATCCAACAGTCAGAGGAAAGGAGCTCATTGCCCAGCGTGGGGCAGGCACCTGTGTCCTCTTCCATTACTTCCAGTTTTTCAAGCTAATTTTGCCAATATGTCCTGCCCTTATGGGTTGTGTACTCATGTTTAAAAATAAAGAACAGCTAGCTCTTGTGGACTTTGTCCAGATTGACTCTTCCATGAAGTTTGCTTGGGAAAAAGAGATAATTATCTGGCTGACAGTATCCACTTCGTGGTAGAAGGTGGGGAACAGAACGGTTGACTCTGGGGCCCATAAAGAGAATTGTTTAGGTTTTTCTCAATAACTAGTTTTCAGTTTGTCAATAAAAACTCTATGGGAGGGGCGGAGGAAAGAAAGCCAACTGGTACAACTGTTTCATGGATACGTAGAACTTCATGAACCCTTCGGATCCAGCCTTACTTCTTACACATGTTTTTCTTTTGTCCTTATTTTTGTTTTTTCTTAACTGCCAATATGCAGCCTTGGGCTTGTCTGTCCAAGATTCTGTTTGAAAGAGCAACTCTCACTTTCACTGTACGCCCCTCTCCTGTGCTCTGGGCTGAAGTTTCCTTTAGTCTCTTTTATCCTTCAACACAACTGCATCTACTTTCCATGTATTTTTTTTATATGTGTTCATCTTTTAGCATACATCTGCTAACCAGGAATTGGATCTAGGGCTTATATGCAAAATATTTAAAACTTGTATGACATAGGGAAAATGAGGCAAGAAATGTGTCAGCGTTAAACAACTGTAACGACTGTCTGAAGACGTTGTTTCTGTTGTGAGGCGTCTTGGGAGAGAGGAGGCGTGTAAGGATGTACTGATTTAGCTTTAGAATTTTGCATACATTCTTTTTCAGTCACCAGCTTTCCATTTGAATTACATGAGGCAACAAACCAACAAAAAAACCCACCAAAAACCTACTCCAACCCCAGCACACTGAAAGTTAGAGAAGACCTAACTTCATCCTGTTTTCACGTGAGTCCTTTCTAAGTGTTTTAATCCTGTGTGTGTGATGGAACAATGTAATAGTCGACTGTAGTGACTTTAATAAAATTGCAGTGCAGACACCGCTAAACGGAGGGAGGTCATTACATGCTGCACTATAGGTTGTGAAGCTCATTTTCTTTATAAATACACATCTTAAAGGGAAATGAGTACATATGTTTTAGATTCATTTATATTTAAATCATTAAATTAGTTTCATTCAGAAGCTCTTAAATGCTACACACACATATTTATTTCCTCTCTTTCCCTAGGTCCCTTGTAAGTGCTAGCAAATGTCTTCATGCAAAAGGTTTACATTCAGGGAGCAATTTCAAACATATACATTGGGTTATGATATACAAGCCAAATATAAATAACTTCTTTTCATCTCTGTATTGTACGTTACCAAAATACAGTCATTTTTTTCCTTTGTGTTGTAAGGCCTTGTCTTTTCTCAATTTATATTCTTAGTCAGTACAAGGTTATAATTCAGGTCCCAAATTATATAATTAATTGGGAAATTCAGCTTTCTACATTCTTTTTTAGAATAAATTGATCCTGGGTTGACTTGTCCAGGAAGACCATACAATGATTATAATAACCACAGACCTGAAGGAGAAGTGGTGACTCATTTGACTTTAGAAAACTGTCTTCAATTAACATTGGATATTTCTTGCTGCTACACATTCTACTACTGATGTGGCAAAGAACTCAGTGCATTGACTATTTCCCCTAAGAATTAGTTTGATTAAATTGCCCTTAGGTTTCATGCCTTTGGTCTACTCTTTTAGACTCATTGTTTTATTTATTCTGAGGATATCTTGCAGAACTCTGCTTATGCTTTATACACTTCCTTTTTGATGAAGAAGTAGGAAGCATTTATTGATTGTCGTACTGGGGATAGATGGGTTTCTCAGAAATATTTTCTTGTTAACCTTATGGCAACAGAATCCTGGGCTTGATTAGGTTTCCACTTTGAAATGGTTATGGAAAAACTCAGAGTTGGTTATCTTTCTTAGGTATTTTCCAGTGGGCATTTTATATATTAATCATATTCTTTGCTTCTTTTTGGTATCCTTACCATATTTTTCTCTTGCTCAGGTTTTCTTATTTCTTATTTATTTTTATTTATAGTATTTAACTTAAATAGATTTTGGTATTTTCAAAATGCATATAATCCTTTCTGGACAAAATAGCAAAGGGGTCCAGATAACGGTCCCCCAGAAAGAAGGCCTTAGAGCGGGTTTTCTCTGCCCTTCTCCTGGTCTCCTGTCTCTCTGTCTTATTATTCCCTAAAGTCAGCCTTTCTTCCAAGGCAGGCCATAAAAGCCAGAACCCCTTTTCCCAAAATCCCGTCATAAAATCTGAAATTGTTCTGTGTAAAAATTGGCCACAAAGCAATCATCTGACTTAGCTTATTTGACTGTATGTAGATGACCCACATTCCAGAGCAGGCTGTGATCCACACACAGAAGGCAGGAGGCCAGAACAGATAGACCTTGCTGGATTTCCCCGTCAGCCTGCTAGCATTAGAGCATACCTTTTGTCCAATCATATTTCTACATAGCTGTTTGGACTTTGTTGAACGTAAACATAAAATGGACTATTTCCCCTATATCTTTGGGTCTTCCATTGGAAGGCGCCTATGGATACATGTTAAATAAAATGTCTATGCCTTGTTTCCTATTAATCAGTCGGCCTCATGTCAGGGATTTTTCAGTGAACTTTTAGGTGGACAAGAGCCTGGGTCCCTACAGTTGTAACTCAGGCTATTTTAATTAAAGGTTACCAGGGTAAGGGCTTCTCTGGCTGTTTATCACTATAAAAGTGAACTAGTTAATTTTTAACTTAAATTAGCAGCTATACCTAGCATTTTTTTTCCTTCTGGAGAAATATGTTTTGTCTTTATTTCAGATCAAAGTGAGGATACAACTAGGTCACAATATTTGAACTTGTTAGTTATTGTACCTCTTATAGCTGTGTCCTGCACCCCAAAAGTGTGCTAGATACCCTTATATTGTGTCCATTAAGTGGTAGCACCTCAAACTCCCTCCCTTCCTCCTTCCCTCATCCCCCCATCCCACAATGTGAATTGAAATGTATTTTTCTCCTATGTGGGCATGAATTAGCATCTACTGGCTTGAGAAATATGTTTTTATTTAAGCAAAGACATACACTAGCATGTGCAGGTAGGATGAGAGTCTGAGAGACATGAGTTTATTTTATTTTATTTTATTTTATTTTAATTTTATATTTTAGAGTGGGAGTCTCAAGCTGTTGCCCTGGTAGAGTGCCGTAGCATCATAGCTCATAGCAACCTCTAACTCCTGGGCTCAAGTGACCCTCTTGCCAGTTTTTCTATTTTAATATAGATGAGGTCTCGCTTTTACTCAGGCTGGTCTTGAACTTGTGAGCTCAAACAATCCACCCACCTCGGCCTCCCAGAATGCTAGGGTTACAGGCATGAGCCACCACGCCCAGCTGATAAGAGTGTTTGCATGTATCAAATCATCGAAATCTAGGAAGAATCCTGTCAGCTAGAAGTGAGTTACCCTGTGAATTGACCTCACCATGCTCCCCTCTGACATCTTCAGCATTATCAAAGCTAGCGTTTTCTTGTGAACGTTAAGACAGTGACAGCTGGTGAGAATGCACAGGGCTAGAGCCTGAGGACAAAAGGAGGCAAAGACAAAAGGTCCCTAGTAAATAGCTGAAAATTGGAGAGGGACTTTAGAAATCCATAGGTCAAGAAAACTGACAAGGTGCTAGCACAGACCCTCAGCTTTTATTGCAGGTAAACTTGCATATTAAATAATTTAATGAAAATACTTTTGAGGTATACTGTATCCGTATCGTATGGTTCCTGAAATCAGGTTATACTTTGGGTAAAGCAACATAGTAACAGTATTCTGTAGTTTATAGTTTACCTTTATTTTATATTGTGTTGTCAAAATAGTTACTTTGGTCATCTTCAGATTTTACATTCTTCCATAAAACACATGAAGTATATATAGAGATTCTAACATTTGAGAATATGTAGCCTACTGTGGGTAATTTCATCTAGCAGTAATAAAAGAAATGAACAGTATTCTCATAAAAATGTAGATTGTTTTCCTTTGGCAAAATCAGTAGATTTCTCTTATTTTACTAGAGATTAAATAAATACCAAAAAAACACCACATTTTACTTTTTTCTCAAATTTTATTCCATTATTAATAATTTTAGTCCAATCCAAAAGAAAAAAGCCATGCCAAGAAGCCAAACAGAGATGACCTACTCAACGTACGGTAGAAAAAGAACATGTGAGCACTTCACGCATACTGATTAGGTACCTGGATGCCCCAGCCACTTCCTAAGCACTGTGACTAAAGCTGCAGGCGGAGCAGATAACACACCTACCCTCACGGAACTTCTATTCAGTAAGGGAGACGGGCAGATTGTATGCCAGCTTTGTGAGAAGTTCTAAGCGGAGAAATGAAAGTAGAGAAAGGGAAGAGGGAGGGATGTGAGGCTTAAATTTATACAGTAGAGCAGAGAAAGCATCACAGAGAACATGACTTCAGAATTCTGAGAAAGGTCGGGGGTGACCCAAGTGGCCATTGCAGACACCAGCTCACAGCAAGTCCCCTGAGTGGGAAGCATGGCTTCTGTGCTGCAGAAACAGGAAGCCACCTGTGTCACTGCAGCAAGTGGGAAAGGCGGAGAGAGGTGACGCTCAGGTATGGCCACAGGGCTTTGAAGGCCATCACAACGGGGGAAGGTTTTTTTTTTTTTTTTTTCTTCTGAGTGGGGAGAAACAATGTGAGAAAGTTTTGAGTATAAACTTGCTGTGATCTTAAATGCTTTAAAATGAATCATTCTGGTTGCTCCGTTAAGAAAAGACTTGGGCGGGGGGGAGGGTGAGAGCTTATTGAAGAGTTGAGATGCTAAAAGTAAAAACTCATGCGAGGCACACAGCAGCCTCACCAGAGGCACAGGAGCGGTGAGGACGGGTTGGGTGTGGGTGTTAAGCTCACAGGATTTGTCAAAAGATTGTGTGTGGGGAAAAAGAGACTCAGTGAAGACACTAGGATTGTGATCTGAACAAGTGGCAGGGCAGAGTAGGGGAAGGAATGCTGTCAACAGAATGAATTTGCAGTTCAGCTTTGCTTCTTTTAAGTTTCAGATGCCCATTAGACATCCAAGCGGAGGTGCCCAGCAGATTCCACATTTGTGTGTATCAGTTGCATGTTTGCAAAACTCCAGTGATTCAGAAAACTCAGAAAATTCTGTTTCAATTGACAATATATGTTGTTGTTATCAGGTAGCTCTAGATTCATGGTTCTCAACCTTCCTAATGCTGCAGCCCTTTAATATGGTTCCTGTGGGTCACAACCCACAGGTCGAGAAGCGCTGCTTTAGATTGGCTAACTTCATTGCCTTCTATAGTGCAGGCATTGGCTTCTGCTTGATTTTAAAGTGCTAAATTCACTATTTATACTAAAAATGCACATACTGTCATCTCTTAAGGGGAAAAGGCTCTAAGTAGCATCAAATAATTTCCCACATCCTTGGATGGCTTTGACTAAGTCAATTAAGACATCCCAACAGAGAGAGAGAGAAATTCTAGATCAGCATAGAGTCTTCAAAAAAAAAGAAACTGAAAGTATTACAAAGGGTCTTTTGTATTAAAGGGGGTCAAACCGGCTGGTCGTATCTGGTGGTTTTATTAGCAGGACACGTCCTTTGAAGGAGCCTGGTAAGTTAAGGGTGTAAAGGAAGCCGCAGACAGATAAGGCGGGTGCTCACAACTTAGCAACAGCTTGGGAAGTATTGTCAATAAATGCTCTAGTTTGACATGGGCCGAGTGAGAGGCTGTGATAATATTGTACAATTGAAGCAGCACTTCCGTATCTAATCTTGGGATTAGACAAGATCTGGGGGTTCACACCACGGAAACCACGTCTGTGTGGAATTTATAGCTCTTCGCCATTGATGTTAATAATGGCCTCAGATTGGTGGAGGCAAACTGTGATGCAGTTTACTGCAACATGTCTGTGAGAAAGCCCCAAAACGTGCTGTGTGTACGTGGGCGGGAAACGTCCGCGCACACACACACCCCTCCGCAAATTGTGATAGAAACTGAAGCATCTGGTTCCCACTATCACCATGTTTTGTATAAATGTTTCCTAAGATCTGGATCCTTGATAAGGGCCTTTGGTAAATTCATTTAAGAAGAATTTGGCCCCACACCAACATTTTCCTACACAGCAGTGTCATGACACGTGAGAGAGTCATTTCCTAGCCCAGCCTTTTGTAGTCAGCATAATGCGGAGACGATGTGCGTTTGGTTCACGATAGCAACACAGGAAAGCCCTGGAAGTGTGTGACCGCTTCACAGATAGCGGGACACCGAGGAGCCAGGAGGGGAGGCCGGGAGGCGACTGAGAGAGGGAGGGAGGCCGAATGAGGAGGAGGGCGCGGAGAAGAATGGAGTGTGACAGAAAATACAAATTGGAAACAGAAGTTTGAATGGGAAAATGCCGTTTTGGAAAGTAATCTTTTAAGTTCTGTGTTTTGAGTTGTGCCTAGAAGCTGTCTAAACTACAGCCAAATAATAAGATTATGTCTGATTCCTGATTCAAGCACTGTCAGGCTCGGTTAGTGTGAGGCCTGTAATGCATTTGGGGTGGTGACTGCTTGTTTTATTGCAACAGCAGAAATCCTCTACATTAGGCATAAATTGTTTATAGGCTTTTGATTATTTTCTCTCTTATGGATTTGCATGGAAATCTCAAAGAGAACATTTTTACTTTATAATATATATTTTTTTGTCCAACTAACAGATACACCTACTTCAACAGAAATGAAAATAATTATATACAATCAATAATTCTTGTTCATGAGCAAAACAGATTTCTTCATAGTCAATGCTTATTTTATATCAGCATGAAAGAAACCTTGCTCGTTTTCCTGTTCAAAGTATATCATTGCATCATTTTAATAATGTTAATAATTAATAATATTGTAACAATAAAACCATCTCCAACGACAGAATAAGGTTATACTCAGGAAGTGTAATTTGATGCCTTCCTTTTCTTTTCTTTGAGACAGAGTCTCTGTTTGTCCCCCTTGGTAGAGTGCCATAGTGTCACAGCTCATAGCAACCTCTAACTCTTGGGCTCAAGTGATTCTCTTGCCATAGCCTCCTGAGTAGCAGGGACTACAGGAGCCCACCACAACGTTTGGCAACTTTTTCTAGAGACAGGATCTTGCTCTACCTCAGGCTGGTCTTGCACTCATGAGCTCAGGTGATCCGCCTGCCTCAGAGTACTGGGATTATAGGCATGAGCCACCACACCAGCCCTGCCTTCCTTGGTTTTAAAACTGCCTTTTGTCTTTTTCTTCATCTTATCTTAGGAAATGTTTATTCATGGGCTCAACATAAATAGTTATAAGAAGAAAAAAAGAATTCATGACTATAATATAGGATATTGAAGTAATTTTTGAACAGAAGATTTTGCTCTTTGTTTTTTTCCACTGTAAAAAAAAAATGTTTATCCTTTTACTTCCTAAGAATTCTTATAAGGCTAGTTGGCAAATGTTGGCGATTTCCAAATGGTCTACACCTTAAAATCTTGATTTTTTTTCCTAATAGTTGTGAGCTCCATAGTTTTATAAAGGAATGATTAGCTCAGAAACAGAGAAGATGCTTAAATCACGTATTGAACACAACTGGACAACATAAAGCTCACACACCTACGGGGACAGAAGTTGTCAGATATTTACTTTGATATCTACCCTGGGTCTATAAGTAATATAATGTTGAAACCTTTCTTTAAAAATTTACACTCACATCTGGGTAAACAGATCGCCAGCACTGCCTACCATCAGAGGAGGAGCCAAATGGTAACAGTATCAGTTTCGTTGTTATCTTCACTGTTCATAAAAGCAGTGAGAAAAATCAAAGAATCCAGTGATCACAACTTCCAGTAATAAATTAGCTTTGAACATTTCACTTTTCTCTAACAAAGACTCTGGGAACTTCAGTCTTCTTACCCTACAAATCTGCAGTGTGTTGTTGTTGTTTCTTTCTTTCTTTCTTTTTTTTTAATAGGCACGCGGAGGGCTTTAAAAAGACACATTTATTTCATTTATGAGAAATGAAATCCAGATTTAAAGCTCTTCTCTCACCCACTACTGTTGGCTCTTGTTAGAGGGATTCTGTGGCGGTGTGGGCCCCAGGAAGCATTGTAACATGTGTTGGTAATCTTGCAAACCAAATTTAGAGTCACTTAGATTCAATATCAAGATATTTATTAGGAGCAAAGCTTGCCTTCAGCTCTTTCTGTGGGTTGATGTTAAGCCAGTGGTGGCGCGTCTAGGTTATGTTTTCTTATTTATCTTTGGTGATGTTTAATGCAAAGCTAATCCATGTCTGGGAACATCTCACTGTGGACAAGTTGCTCTATTCAGAGCTAATGGTCTTCACTGTGATTTCCAACTGGGCTGCTGAAATAGTGTCCATAGCTTTTGGGTAGCTTTCATTGGCATGAATCAAAATTATCTTGATGAAAAGATGAAATGGAAGTGTAGAAGTGTTGTTATTTCTGACATTTCCCGCACATTGCTCTAAATATACTTGATTTGCTCTGAAATACTCTTTGAAACAATTCCTACTTTTGGCATGGAGCCAATCATAATTCAAAAAAAAAAGCAAAAGACCTTTGTTGTTTAACAGTAGTGGTATATTTACCTCGCTTAAGGAAGACCAGTGGTGTTCTGATAATGTTCAATAACTGGCACTCCTTATAAAAAAAAGAATATTATTTGTAGCCTTTGCAAATTTGCATCTTGTAGCAAGATGTAAATAGTCTCACCATGATCAGTTTTACCCTAATAGCCTGTTTTCAATTGACTTTAAATATTCCTAAAAATTTGAGAGTAGGTTCAAACTACAACAGTCTTCCCTACATTACTGGATGAATACTGTGCTCCATATGTCTTTTGTGTTAATAAGCACAATTCTTCCTTAATTTGAGGACTGAAGGTTATGCTAACCTTCAAGAGAGCATTATAACCCTCTCCACAGAGGTTATTGTTGGAATGATATAGAATTACAAAATCCAGTGTCTGAGAGGACAATATTTTTACACTTAAAAAGTTTCCTTTTATTTATAATTGGTGCATAATAATTGTACAAATGTATTATATATTGGGTGCAGTGAGGTATTTTGCAGTATGACGTTTCAATGCATATAGACACTGTACAATGATCAAATCAGGGTGACTAGCATATCACATTCTCTTTGTGGTGAGAACTTTCAAAATCCTCTCTTCTAGTTATCTTAGAAAATACAATACACACATACATCGTTATTAGCGATGGTCACTGGACCGCATAATATAGAACATCAGAACTTGCTCTTCTTGTCTAACTGCAGCTTTGTACTCACTGACAGCCTCCTCTGGTCTCCCTCCTCCCAGATGGCCTCTGGTGACCACTATTCGACTCTCGACTTCAAGGAGATAAATATTTAAGTACTTTTGAAAACCTCTGATTCTGTATCTTCATGTTGAAGAAACAGATTTCAAAAAGAGTGACTAGGGGGGCGGGCATAAGGTGGCAATGGAAACAGTAGCACGCAAGCCAGATCTAATGAGCCTCAGCACAGGGTTCTTTCCATTAACTTAGTCTCTTTTCTTAATCAATGGCTCACACAAATTATTCTGAGTTGTGTTCGTTTCACTGGATCTTAATAGAGGTAATTTGCTGCTCAACTGTTAAAATCAACTGTCAAATTTCAGAAGAATTAAGGGATGAGTCAGTAAATGGCTTCGTATTTCTGTAGTGACTAAGGATAAAGACTGTGAAATCGAAAAAAGAAAAAGAATTCTACAGAAGGAATATGTTCCATTACATAGAACTACGATGTCCCCCTTCATGTTCAGATCTTAGCCAAACATGCAAATAAATGGCATTACTTTTGTTCCATGGTTTTGATCCTTCATAACTATTAATGAAAAACTCATTCTAATATTTTCGCCACACAGCCCCTTAGCTGCTATTACATTTAGCTGTTGCAGCCCTGTGCAAATCTGCCACTACAAGATTAGTCGTTTATTTATATCTAAGTCAGTCCATTTTCATCACAATATTTCTCTGTTTAAAACAAACAAAAGGGAGTTGCTTTTCATTCAACCCAATAAATGTGAAACTTCATAACCTAACCCCCTGATGATAGGAATTGAATATGCTTTACTCACCTGTATCTTTAGGCCACCGCAGTGACTGGTTCTGGCCACTATTAGTAATCAACTGATATGTGTGCTCTCATTAGTACCTCCAAGTGCCTTCTGGATGGACGCTACTGGGGTTCCCACTTTATACCTGAGGAAGTAAATGAAATTAATGCTCCCAAGAACTCACAGCTAGTCAGTAGCTTCGCCTGGATTTGTACCCAGCTTTTTAGATTGTCCTTTATCCACCACTTTGTACACCCCCATTGGGTGTTTCTGATGGTCAGACCTGGTGTGAAATGTTCTCCATGGTTTGGTACAAGCCTGTCTCCCTAGCTACCATTCTGAGTTGATCTTAATTTGAGGCATTCTGGTCCTCTCTGTATGATCAAATGGGCTCTAGAAATACTTCGTGGCTTTGCTAAAACTGCTTCCCTTCCCCTTGTCATTGACTTCTTCCTTCTTTCCCTTCAAGGGCACCCTAACACTTCAAAGCTGTCATTTAACCAGCCTGACCACACCCTCTTCTCTTCAGATGCTCTGTCTCCTACACGCCAGACCCTGCTTTGTAAATCTGCTCCTCTTTCTGGCATTGGGCCTCTGCAGGCAGTGCAAATGATTTTGGATGGGGACAATGTTAGGTGTCTTGTTATCATCCAGTGTAATCCATATTCAGCCATAACCATCTTATAATAATTATTCAGCATATGTTGATGATAATTTTATTTGCCCATTAGGCAGGCCTGGCCTTTGGAGGTATTTTGGCTTCATCTCTGCAGTGAGTTTCTGGAGAAGAGCACTACATTTCAAACTGCCTTTGCTGAGTTGAGTGACATCTGATGGAGACCATAAAGAACAATTCACTGTAAAGAAATGACTCTCCAAAGACTTAAGACTGACCATTTCTGAGTAAGGCAACAGTAGCCAAAAAAAAAAAAAAAAGTAAGATTATAGTGGATAATAAGCTAAATGGGAGTCATCAACATACCTTTGTGGACCATATGTAAGTCAAAACACAGCAAGCAAGAAGTTTGGGCTAATCTCTCACTAGACTTTGCATAGGTCAAGATTTCTTAGGAATAATTCTGAGTTCTCTTTCCACTGACATGATGAAGAAAGAACTATAACACGAGGGATTTAAATGATACATTAGAAAGACATGAAGAAAGAAATAGACTCACTCAACTGAAAACCATCGAAGTTATAGTCCTGATTTTGCAAAGACTCCTCCCAGACCAAAGCAGAAGGGGTGTTAGCCTTCTCTATAGTTTCCTTACAGTTTGCAAACTCCTTTGTGGAAACTGCAGAGAGCATCAAAAATGTATACACATTTTAAGAAAGGAAAAATCGTATTAAAATTGTAGTATTCCAATTGCATTTGACTCTTGGAATTATGAGAGATATGACACACAAATACGAGATAACAAATGTTATTGGCAAATATACATATTGAGTATAGCAGTTTTAGCACAGTTTTTTCCTTTCTTAGAATGTGTATACTTTTTCTGGCACCCTCTGTACTTTGGCTGCATAAACCTGACAGGATCTTCTACCTCCCACCAAATTGCAAACTGTACAGTTGTGATCTAGGGACTGATATTCTTGCTCCATACTCTCCCCAAAGAATGGCTTCATTTAAGACAGCAAGAGCCCTTATACAGAGCTGTTTTAAAGTCCCTATCACCTTAGGACAGGGGTTCTCAATCTGTGGGTCGCCACCCCTTTGTGACAATGAAAACACATGTCGGCATTAGGAAGGTTGGGAACCACTCCCTTAGGGATCCTTGTGTCTGTGCTTTTGAATCACTAAGTCTAACTGGTTTTTAACTGTTTGAAGCTAGTGCACCTTAATGAAAGAGACTTGGTGTGGGAAATGGTGTCATCGTTAGTCCTATGGCGTGAGGCTGTTGGAATCGCCTCATAGGGATGGTTCAGATTAATAAATATTTTAGATGCTTGGAATTTGTTCAATGTCATTCTCCCTGGTCTGACTTGTTCTTTCATAGAGTGTTATAATAAATACACACATAACTAACCCTTATGGATTTGGCAATGTTAGAGGAATTTCATTTTCATTCTATCTGATAATATCTTTTCAAAGTGGTATTATACATTTTTTTAATAGACGAGAAAACAAAACTTAAATATCTATCCAATGAGAAATAGCTAACAACTGCCTGACATCGTGAACTTTCTACTGTATGACAGAGTCACCTGTCATCCTCTCTTGGACCACATCCGTGAATTTGATCTGAAGTGCTCTGATTTTTTCATAAGACTTAAAATAACAATCTTCAGCAAAGAAATTTATGTCATATTCTTATACTGGAAAGTAGGGACAGTCTCATTGAGACAAAAAACCGAAAACAACCATGTAAGCTTGTATTCTTATAAAGTAGAAAATTCTAAATCTTAATTAAAACATGCTAATAAAGTATCTGTATTGTAGAGTGACTTAGTAGGGAGCAGTATAACGTGATAGTGAGGTATCTTTTTAGGAGTCACATACAGTAATTCATTCTGTAAGCCTTTGAGTTCTGTAAGCACAACTTTTATTATTAGTCTCATTAATGTCATAGGTTGTGTTTTTACAGTTTGCCTTTTGCCGTCATTTCCTGCTCCATTAATGCTCTGGAGCTTCCTTGAAGTGTTCATGGTTATTTCTCTCCAATGAGCTTAATGGTGGAGTAACTTTCCACTAACCCTTTTTAAAGGGCTATCGCTTGACATGCTAATTTTTCACAGGCTAAAACTGCAGCCTGTTAAAAGTAAATGCATTCCTTCCCGGCTCCAATGGTGGATTCATGCTCAGATGACCCCTTGACATTCTACAGACATTGACGAGGTGCTGTCCCCTCTCTGGAAATAATCTAAACACTGATCCCAATGAATGGAGGGGAGCCCTAGATAAGCAGGGGAAATGTGTTTATAGACATTTTCAGGTCATCAAACTGTATTACTGAAGGCTAAATACACTTCTAGAGTGTAGGGGGTGGGGAGGGAGGCACATCTGCCAAACCCAGTTAAATATTTCTTTTTAATCCTAACATATAAATGATCCCTTGAACACCTCATTAGCTCAGCCAAATACAAAGCATATTTGTATTGTGTTAGGTAGTGGTGAAACTCATACTTTCAGATGAGGGATGACATTAGATTCCACCAGTTTTAAGCAAATTCCTTTTCCACTTACTAGATATTTTGGCAAATTTTAAGGAAGTAAGCATTAGTTTAAACCATGTATCAGAGAACATAGACTGTACTGAAAACTTGCTTTGGTTTTGCTTTAAGCTTCTAAATCATTTTTTAAATAATGGACTATAATGATTCTTGTGTTACTACAATGATTTAATGCTTTACAATTCATGTGCTGGCAAGTATTTTAAATGTCTGGCAAATTGCAGTTCTTCATATAACCCTCAGTGGAGTACTTGTTTTTGATGGTATTATAGGTCCAAATTTGAGGTGAAATATGTTTTCTAATACAGGAAGCAATCACTATGTATATAAGAACATATTTTTGTTTTTTTAGAGTTTATTTTAGGGAGGTTAGCAGTAAGCCGCTGATTTTTCCTAGAAAGTAACTTTAAATAGATTGAGAATTTTTGTATCTTTAGGCCATTGCTTTATTCCTAATGCTTGATGCATGTTTTTGAATAAAGGAACATTTAGTTAAGGATGTTTTATTCAACATAGTCTAGTTAAGACTACTCCTGATCTGAAGACTCTCTGTGGCAGGCATGGGTTTAACCTTATAGAGCGATGGGTTCAAGAAAGTCTAGACCAGTGGTTCTCAACCTTCCTAATGCCGTGACCTTTTAATACAGTTCCTTATGTTGTGGTGACCCTCAACCATAAAATTATTTTCATTGCTACTAGCGACATGAGGAACTGTATTAAAGGGTTGTGGCATTAGGAAGGTTGAGAACCACTGCTCTGGATCAATGCCATTAGGCATTTCAGTGATATTAGTAACATTCCACCTCCACCAGGCAAACTTTAGATTATAATTTGTCCTTCCATGTGGATGGTTAAGGAATGCCAAGATGTCAGAAAGTTCTTGTCTAGTGTTAGTGACCTTGCAAATCACTGTATTTATTATAAATTAATAAACTAACAATGATCTTTTAGTTAGCTATTTCTAGAGTTTGGTCCTTTCATCTGTCCCCAGGAGACAGTCAGTATGTATAGTAGAGCAGTGTACCAATCACTGCAGGAGGCTAGAAACTGAATATACTGTCACTCTCCAGAGAGGGAGGTGGACTGAGGCACAAATCAGACTGAATTCTGAGTAAGCCTTATACAAGTAGTGCATTATTGTGTTACAAAATGTGTACATTTGAGCCAAAGAAGAATAGAAAAATAAAATACAAATAGATTGTCCTCTAAGAAAGAGAATATTATTGCTGGTAGTAAAAAATGCTATATATGAGAGATATAAAAATTACCCACTCCATAAGTGTGTATAATTTCTATATAGTAATTAAAAAAGAGATATAGGAATAGGAAAAAAGATTACATGAAGGGTAAGTTGAATAGCTTTGCTTAAACATAGTAAAGAGTCTGATCAGGAAAAGTTAGGGATGAGGCAATGTGACAAACAACCAAAAAAGCTTATTTTCAAGGGAGGAAGGTAATGGGTAGAAAGCCTTAAGTTACATTTATGATTACTCAATTTTGAAGATGTGGTTTTGCAACCAATACTAGACGGTTTTGTTATCTATTGCTGCAAAATGAACCATCTCACTGTATAGTGGCTTCTTATTTATCCTGTTTTTGTTGACTGGCTGGAGTTCAACTGGGTGATTGATTCTTCTGTTGGTCTCCCTCCCTCCCTTCTCTCATGTGGTGGGAGGTGGTGGCCAATACCACAACACCCAAATGGCTCCCAAGGCCTTGGTGGTATGGCTGGAAGGCTAGGCTGAACTGGGGGACAGAATGACCAGGCCTCTTTATCTCTTTGTCTATCTCCAAATCCTCACCCTGTCGTCTGTCCACATGTTTTCTCTACCTGACCTGTCAGAGTAGCTGAACTTCTTACATGGTAGCTTAAGGCCTCCCAAATGTGCAGCAGAAGAACCTTTGTTCTCTGCTATTAGTTATGCTTTGATAAACTATGCTTTTGTAAGTTATCACTTAACTGGCCTAAATTTAAATATTGCAGTGTTACCTTAACAATTCATCTGATGACATAAACAAATTTTTCTCTCCATAAAACAGGGATGATAATCTTTATTTTTCCATCCATAAAACAGGGATGATAATCTTTGTTTTTCAGATTTTTTTGGAGCTGAAATGAATATGCAAAGTTGTCCATATTCTTCATAATTCAATTTGCATAAATACAAGGTAGTATTGATAATTGAGAAAAATGTATAGCTAAATTCATGCTTTACAGTAGGAAATCAGTCCAATAATACTAACTAATCAGCTTAATGATATTTCTGGCATGATATTGTATATTAAGATATCTCCAGAAATGGAAGATTGACTGAGACAAAGTCTTTACATATATAAAAATGGAAAAAAGAAAACTATTTTCTTTGAAAACACACTTTACTCAATTCATCTTGGCCACTCAGAATGTCTTTAATATATTTAGTTTATTTGTCATTCTTTTCTTCAATTCTCACGGGTACCAATTACATGCCAGGCATTATTCTGGGCAAGCTCTGGCCAGCGGAGATTTCTGTATGATGGAAATGTTTTACATGTGTCTGCATTCCCCAGACCAGCAGTCACCTGCCACATATGGCTTCTAGGCACTTAAAGTGTGACTACTGCAACTGATGATTAGAATGTTACATTTTATTTAATCTCAATTAATTCGAACCTAAATTTAAGCAGCCACATGTGGCTGGCAGCTACCTGCTGGATAGCACAGTATCAGCTTCCTTCATCTCCTTATTCTCTTTTGGAAAGGGGCATACTCTGGGCTCATTCATCGTTTGAAGGTTATAGGCCTTATTCATCTATACTCTTTCACCTTGCCTTCCTTTAGTTAAGTGCATGCATTTCAAGCCTGCTGACAAATGCTGGAGAAGCTGTCTGGCCTAAAGGAGTGCTGATCACTGCTCTCTCTGCACATGGGGAGCTCAGAGTGGGAGTGCGATTTTCCTTAGACACTAGCCAATACAAAGGCAAACCAAAAAGTAAACATAAAACCAAAAAACCCCGAAACTAACTACATTCTTAATCCCGTAAGCAGAGTTTAAGAAAAAGAAATAGTATATAATGGGCAGCAAATGAGCCATTCTAGCTAAGAGGTACTGAGTATTAGAGGGGGAAAAGCCCAGCGAGTTCTCAAATCCACAGAGTAGTTTTACATGATTTAATTGTTTTAGTCTTAGCAAAATTCAAAATGTGTTTTGTTACGTTCTTTTCATTTAATTTTTAAATCTTAACAAAAATTCAATCTGTATGTTTCTGATTAGTGTAGACATAATTCATGGAAACGAGTTTGTTAAGGGTTGTTTGAAAGTGGGTCCAGAAATCCTGTGAGTCTTTTGAGTAAGAAAGACTGCATTACTATTGCATAAAACCCTGTCTGGCCAGAGGTGATTTAGCTGAAAGTCCTGCCATCTACCAAGTCAATCATAGAAGCAATTCTCTTTTCTATAGCTATATATTAGTATTTATAATAGTGTTATCTCTATCTCCCTATCCCTGTAGGGAGACAGGACTCAAAAGGGCCTAAAAATCATCTAGTGATTAAGTAAGAGAAACTAGTGTAAAATCTCTAATGTGTTCTAAGACAGCTGTGAAATTTGAACATCTGGTGGTTGGTCATGAAAACTTTTCAACAACACACAACCTCATCTTCATTCTTTTTTTTTTTTTTTTTTAGTTTTATTTAATTTTATTATTTTTTAATTAAATCATTGCTGTGTACATTAATGCAGTCATGGTTTTATACAATGTGCTGGTTTTATATACAATTTGAAATAGTTTCATCAAACTGGTTAACGTATCTTTCATGACATTTTCTTAGTTATTGTGTTAAGACATTTATATTCTACATTTAGTAAGTTTCACACATACCCTTGTAAGATGCACCGTAGGTGTGGCCCCACCAATCACCCTCCCACCCCCCCCGCGCCCCCCCCCCCCCCCCCCCCC
>CAUYQV010186039.1:0-18736 GCA_963574575.1 Galagoides demidoff
CCTGTGGTCCCAGCTACTTGGGAGGTGGAGGCAGGAGACTCGCTTGAGCCCAGGAGTTGGAGGTTGCTATGAGCTGTGATGCCATGGCACTCTACCCAGGGGGATAGCTTGAGGCTCCGTCTCAAAAGAAAAAAAAAAAAAAGTGAAACCAGAGAGAAGCAGAAAATGCCAGCCACAGCTGGATTTCAGTGTGAGACCCTCTACTAAAAGCAGCGAGACCAAATAAAAGTCTATTTAGTGAATTAAAAAAAAAACTTCAGCTTCAGAGAAAAGATAGTTAGATGTAAACCTCTTAAAAGAAAGCAGAGGGTTCTTCTCTGAGAAAATGAAACAAAAAATATTAATGTTTAGGATTTTCTCAGTAAAGCAAACTGGGACCTCATAGTGAAGCTTAAGGATTGAAGTCACCTATATGTACACAAAGCTTCCATTCAGCCTTTGGGGGCCTCTCTCTCTTAAATATCATTGGATTGCCAGCTATTGGAATAGTCTCCAACATGAAAAGAAGATTCCAACAGAAAGAAAAGAAAAATTTTGAAGAAAAGAAAGTTAACGTAGAGGGCATAAGACATCCAAAACTTATGACTAATAACACCTCAGTGAATAAGAGAAGATGTTAAAGCTATGAAACAAGAACAAATCCCTCTAAAAAGGAACTTCAGACAACAAGAAAAAGCTCTTAGAAATTTAAAGTATGATGACAAAAACGTTAAAAATCCAATAAAAGGATGGAATCAAATGAGGAAATCTCCCAGAAAGCGGAATAAAAGTAAAGCATAACTTTACTAGAAATGGAAAGAAAATTAGTGGAATAGCCATATAATACAAATTCTAGAAAAAAAGTCATTTGGTAAAATGGAGGGGAAGAACATATTCTCCCCTAACCCACAAAAATAGCACCAGGAAATTTCTTGGAAATAAAAATTTTTAGAACAGTGACCTAAAAAGTTCCCAGTACCATAAATACACTTATATAAGGCACACTAGTTTTGAAGTCCCTAAACGCTATACATAAAGGAGAAAACTTCTTCAAAAAATGCAGAAAGAAAGAAAAAAGCATAAAGCTATTGAGAAGTAGAATGAACTCAGACCTCTTATTTACCACTTTGGAAGCATAGCGGCAATAGGGAAAAATGCCTTCACAATTCTGAGGTAGAACTATTTCCAATGTAGAACTCCATGCCCTGAAAAACTCTCGATCAAGTGTAAAAATGAAAAAAAGAAAAGATATTCTCAGACATGAAAGGACACTAAATATCTACGTCCCATGCATCCTTCCCAGGTAAGCCACTCCAGGACATTTCACATCCTGAAAACCCTTTTCAATTTGGTCATCTAAAAATATGTGGATATTTCCAAGGGAAAGAGCTCATCTAGAAGGCTTCTTCTCCCTTTCCTTCTCCTCCACCTCCCTCTTCTTCCTCTTCCTCTTGAAATTGGGTGCTCCATCAAATGAGGCATAAACCAAAACAGAGAGATAGGAACCCTAAGAAACCTGGAACACAGGGATCCAACCGAGGAAAATGGCCACAAGATGTCAGAAAACGGGGGAAAATGAGAGTGCGTGACAATCAGTCCAGAAGGGGTCAGACAAGGGGGAGAGCCAGGAGGGTTGTCCCAGGAAAAATCCTGAGACTGATCCACTGACTGATAAGATTAAATGAAACAGACTATGGTTCTGTTAAGAACTTTGTAGAATAATTAAGAACAAGGCCGCAGAAAAATCATTTCATGTTTAAAACAAGACCAATAATAGGAGAAAGGCGAGGTCTTCACAGCACGTCCAATGGCACATTCATGGCTATGTAAACATTTATCAATAACTTAAGTTATTAATTAATTAACATAATATGAATATATTGGAAGCATGGAGGAAGAGACACATGGGAGCAGGATAAAAGAGAACTAAAGCATTGCCTCTCATAAGAGACAGCTGAGAAAAATTACAAAACAGCCCTTAGTAGCATATGATGAATAAATACAAACATAGACTCCAGAGGAAACAGTTAATACCTCATGGTAGCTCTGGAGAAATGGGAGTTTGGGAGAGACCTGATGAAGGAACTACTGGATTTTGTTAAAAGCCCTTTACTTCTAACTGTGATCTAGGCAGTAAGCATTGCTTAGGTTTTACTTTTATTAATTAAATATTATAATTAAAAACAAAACCCAGAAGTTCACTAATCCTCACATACCTGCACTTGCACGTCACCATAATAATCTGTACCACTGGTAAACGCACGCTTCGGAGACGTCATCAAGACACTTCATTACTCTGACAAGTTCATAGGTCTTCACATTATTCCATGGCAGACGGCATGGGTATGATTCAACACGGTGATGGTGACAGCGATATCCTGCATGTTCCCGTATCATTTCATTTCACACCAACAACCGTGATGGACAACAGGTACCATCAGCCTCATCTTTCATATAAGGACCTATCTGCAAATTAGCAGGTGACACACAAACAAGCAAACCCCATGTACACACACACACACACACACTCAACACGCACTCAGCAGTAGCCACTAGTAATTTCTAACACAGAGGGGCAGTGACACAGTAACATACTTGTTTTCTTCATTTGCTTACACCTTTGTCAATGGAGGAGAGTAAGGAGTAAACATCTTTGGAGAAAGGTTATCAAGAAAGTTTGTTCACACTGTAATCCCAGCACTTTGGGATGCCAGCGTAGAAGGCTCACTTGAGGCCAGGAGTTCAAGACCAGCCTGGGCAACACAGAGAGAGGAAGAAAACTGTGGGTAACACTTTTTTTCTTCATTTAAAATAAAACTGGCTTTATTGAGTAACGTGAAAGAAGTGTAAGTTTTGCATCTTTGAGTTTAATACTGTTGACTAGATTTGAAATTGGGATTCATTTCCCATCTGCCTGCCATGCTTGCTCTTGGTCACTTGCTTTTGTTATTTTTTCCCTTTTTCCATAAAGCTGAAGGCCATGGTAGCTGAAGGCTGCACTACAAAATTCTGAACTGTAGCTTCTGCTGGCTACTCTATAGGTAACATTCATAAGTCACCATGGTAATGGTCCTTTCAGCTGTTTTTAAGGAACTTGGGCCAGCTCTAGTCCACTTCAAATCAGTTGGGCCACCAACATTTCAACTGGGGCTGATGTCAAAGGCCAAAAACTCCCCTCTCCACACATCCTAAAGCTGCCGTTCTCTGCACACACGTTCTATGAAATGCTATGACGGGCAAGTACACGTGTGCGGAACGAACCTGTTGCTTTATTTCTCCCCCTGCTGCCAATCACCTTTCCCCACACCTAGGACCACCCCACTCTTCCTGAACCCATAGATATCCCCAAGCCTTATCTTCTGAGAGGCAGGTGTCAGAGCAGTTCTCCTGCCTCTTCCCTCAGTGGCCTTGGGATTCAATCTTTTCTCTTTTGCAAAACCCACATCACAGTGATTGATTTACTGTGCTCAGGCAGGACGGCCCTGGACCTGGCTGGTAAGAGAATTATCACATTGCTTGATAGTCTCTACATTATTAACAACTAGATTTGGTTGAAAAACAGAGTTTTCACTTCTTAATTCTGAAATTAGTTTGCAGGTTGTATCTCCCTATCAGGCAGACCAGGAAAGCCTGTGAGTTGGAGACAGTTCATCACTCTGGGTGGCCTTGAACCAGCATTCTAGTCTTTCTTGCATGTTAAGATTACTTTGATCTTAAAGCTGCTCTCTCTTCTATTTTATTTTTCTCTACTTTCCATTTATATAAGAAAAATGATGATTTTTCCAAAATGTGGGACATGAGCCAGCTTCCAGGCATTGTAATGCAATGTACATAATTCAGAGAGTAAACTGGGCATCGTTCTAATCCTCCAGAACAGGCCTGAAAGGCAGTGGACAGAATTGGTCATGCCGACTTTCCGCCACAATGCGGGACTCCATTTACTGAAGATTATGTCTGAAAAGTATGTGGTTTGCAGCTGAAAGTAAATCTTTCTGAGCTGCAAAATTATCTCCAGTTCTATTAACTGGTCCAACCAATCTCTGCTCATGTAATACTATCAGACAGTAACACAGCCCTTTGATGGCGAACAATGTTTAAGCTGCTCAACTACTATTTTCTAATAAACTCAGAACACACACTTCTCCCGTTAATTTGCTCAGTGTCTAAGTATTTGAATTGGTGGCAGGGGAGGACTATTTCATTGAAAAAAAAAGGTCCAGTGATGTGGTTTCTTAGCTTTCTCCAAACAATTTAGAAAGTCCCCAGCCCAGAGGCAAGCTTTATTTCCAAATTTTCCATGTATTTGCCTGTTGACTTAAGACAATGTTGTTTTGCTAAAATACTAGTGAATGGAGCCATTTGTCATATACTTTGCATAAAAATGAGTTTTGTATTCAGACTGCTTGCGACTCCCAGGAAACTTCTGCCAAACAGAATGACCTCTCTGTTTTGTGCTCCCACAGCCCAGGTCCAGTTATGACCACACCCATGGGGAAATTCCTACTGGCTTACCTTTGTGGAGCTGCTGATGTCTACTACAGAGTGGATGTAACTCCTAGTAGAAGTCACTGTTGTGTGGATTTCTAAATTACTGGAACCTGTTAAAGCCTTCCATTCCTTCAAAAGAGTCAAATGATCCCCCTCTCGAGGCCAGAACAGACTAGAGAAGTAAAGGGACTGTGTTCTGGAATTCTGTTTCTGGCTTGCCATTTAAATGCTAGAGGAGGTTTTCTGCATTCAATCAGTGATATAAACTGATATATAAACTTATATAAAGTGATATAAGTCCTTTTATGCCCCCTCCACCTACCTATCCTCCCCCAAGGCACATTTAACCATCACCTGCTCCAGACCTTCCTCCATTCTTCAGGATGATGCAGGTGCCCTTCTTCTGGGCCAAACATCCCACTATCTCTACCACCCTTTTGTATGACAGGTCAAATTTCTTGCTTTCCACCATCACTGGACTATAAATTCTTAATGACAGAGGTGCTGATTTCCCTTCTATCTATAGCACATACCATAGTATTAATAGTTGGCACACAGTAGGCTCCCAGTAGATTTGTCTGTACTTCACCAATACCTTAAAAGCAACTCAAAACAACTTCAAGGTAGAAATCATATATTCTTCAATTTTGGATTCTTCACCACAGACTTAAAATAGTACCTTGCACATATATAAAATAAGTACTCCGCATCTACTCTTATAAAATAGGTAATTTTTAATCTGGCGGACGGCTCGCGATATAAAACATTGGCGAGAAAAACCCAATGTTCTCCCAGAGGTGCTTCCTTTTTTTGCATTGTAAGTACTATTTCTCGGTTTTCAGTATCAAGACTTCAAAGAAAGCCCTCAGTGCGTGGCGGAGCCTCAGAGACCATTGCGATTCATGTATTTCATTTCTCATCTTCTAAAGCTTCTCTCCTTTTTCATTTCTCATCATCCTCACGAATTATCTCACTCCCTTCAGCAGAGAATGCACGTTACTCAGGTTATTTTTAGAACACCCTTGTGTGCAATATTGGCAGTTCAAAGCACCAGATAGATCCGCACAAACACACACGGATTCTCCTGAGGCTTTTGTTCTGTCCTTGAAGCTCTTTTCACAGTTTCCTAAGGTCTCTTCCCTAGGAAGCAAGCGGGCCACAGTAAAAGTTTAAGTCCACGCATCTGCTTCCATGCCTCCCTGGTGAATTCACAATAAATATTTACGAAACATGATAGGAATGAATATTAAGAATAAAACAGGGAGCCAAACAGCACTTTCTGTGACACAGACATAACCCGACGTTTACACGTCCACACTCCAAGCTTATACTGACCATCTTGGACCGTGCCCTTGTCCACATATCAAGAATCAACTGACAAAGAAGTAATAATGCTCTTCCCTCACCCATGTCTTCTGATACAACTGCCACAAGCTGAGCTATTTTAGATGATCAACAGCCAGCCCACTCAAAAGCTACAGAACATGTTTTCTTACATCTAGAGCTCAACACATTTAGCAATGTAGGGGGAGAAACAGTTTACAAAGAAAAGGGCAGACAAACTTGCTGTCCTGGACAGTGCCTATGGCTCTAGGAGTAGGGCACTGGCCCCATATACTGGGGGTGGTGGGTTCAAGCCCAGCCCTGACCAAAACTGCAGAAAAAAAAAGAGAATAACTTGCTGTCCTTACCCTTATAGGACTCAGTTACCACTGAGGTGAGGAGGAAGGAACACCTGACAGGTGGGGTGATGCAGAACCAAGGACGCCTTTTCTATAATGCTCTCTTGTCTATAATGCTCTCTCCTTCTTAATTGTAGCCCTAAAGTTTAACTTACTAAGGAACTAGGCTTCTTAACACAAAAGCTATATCATTCAAGGTTATCATTCAAGGATGGTGGGCTAGAGGTTTCTGTAGTTTTGATAAATTAGTATCTTAGCACTAATCCCTCAAAGCAGCCCTTTTCAGTGGTACTTTCTGCAATGATAGAAATGTCCTGTGCCTGTGCTACCCAGTATGGTAGCCACTAGCCACATGGGGCTGTTAAACACTCAGTGTGTGGTTAATGTGACTGAGAAACTGGATTCTGGATTTAGTTTATTTAATTAGTTTTGACAAGCACATGTGGTTAATACCTATGGTAATGGACAGCACAGTCTTAGTACTTGGAACAGTAAAACAGAGTTCTCTGGATGAAATAAATCATCTTTTTGGCCACCAAATACAGGTTTTATAGGATTTATTTATCACTGTGTTGACTCACTGAAAGAAATTTACTGAAACTACCCAAATAGCTTGAGCCAGTTTTAGAAGAGTTGACCACAGGCATTTCTCCAATAGCAGCGGAGCCAGAGGATGGGTGACGTAGGTGTATGAAAAATAGACATAATAGTCAATAGAACTTATGAGAGAGCTTGCCCTTTCTTATTTAGGAAAAAAGAAAGAGAAACAAGAAGTAGATGGATGGACAGAGAAAAGGATGGATTTTGAACATTCTAGAAATGTTTGGTATCTGGAACAGATATGAACCATGGCCAGGTAAACACTTAGCCAAGCTGAAATAATGAATCTTAAGTAAAATGGCTGCAACCTAAGCAAAAATTTGGGAACGTCCTCAGTGTTCAACAAGAAGTCTGATGTTTTGACTTTTAGAATGAGTTTTTCAGCCATTGGCCTGCACCCTGTGTCCTGGTCTGTACTCACAACCAATGAGCTACTCCTGCACCCTATGCTGGTCCATACCCTCAACCAATGAGCTACTCCTGCACTCTATATGCCCACAACCAATCAGCTACACCTGCACCCTGTGCTGGTTTGTACCCACAACCAATGAGCTACTCCTGCACCCTATATACCCACAACCAATGAGCTACTCCTGCACCCTATGCTGGTCTATACCCTCAACCAATGAGCTACACCTGCATCATGTGCTGGTCTGTACAATCAACCGATGGAGCTACACCTGTAACCTGTGCTGGTCTGTACCCTCAACCGATGAGCTATACCTGCAGTTATAGGTGTGTTCTGAACTAGGATGCCCAGAGGATGATCAAGTGCCACCAACCACTGGCTGGAGCTGCCCATGCTCTGGAGGGAGAATGTCTGTACACCTGTTCACCCAGACTTAGGACTTGCTTCTAATTGGAGCAGAGGCACCATATGTGCTAGTGGTGGCCTTGGTTGTACCACACTTTTACTTTAGTGCTCCATTTTTATGAAGAAAGCCCTGGATTACTCAATGTGCTGTCAAATTAGAAAGAGTCAGAAAGTGAAGTTGATGAAAAAAGTCACTTTTAGAAAAGGAACGAGAATGAAAGTGGAGATGATTCAGTCTAAAAGAAGGTTAATGAGATACATGACATTTGACTTCAAATACCCAAAGACGTGTCACACAGCAAAGAGGAGTTATCCTGAGTATTCTCTGGAAGTAGAAATGTAACACCAGTAGATAAAAAAAATAAAGGAAAATGAAAGAGTTAGTTTTGATCTCAACATGGAGGCAGTATAATATATTGAGAAAAAAACTGTGGGCTTTGAATAACTTAGAACTGAGTCTCAATCCTGAATCCACCAAGGAATGGCTCTTTGACTTAATGCAAATTGTTTTCCCTCTGTGAGACTCGGTTTTCTCATCTGTAAAAGAGAGATAGCTGAAGCAGAGCTGTTGTGATAATTAAGTAAGAAACTACCAAAAAAAGAGACAATAAAGTACCTAACACACTAGGTATTAATGAGATGATAATATGTGCATTAATACACTCATTTTTTTCCATAATAAAAAGTCTCTAACAATTAGAATTGGTCAGTATTATAACTCTCCCTACTGAAGCCAAGAACTCTCTAGCACTGAGGACATTCACCAATAGAGGCTGGTAGACTATTTGTCAATGATACTTTACCTGCTGGATTTTTTAAAAACCAACCCTGGTCAACTTAGCAAAAAGGAAGTTTATTGGAAACATGTTAGATAGTTCACAACTCAACAGAAAGGCATGTCAGGGATGACAGGACCTTAGTGGGCATTAGGAACTGTCCGACCAGGGCACTGCCAATGCAGACGAACAAAGTGCTTTAAGAGTCCAAGTCCAAAAGAATCAGGTTGTCCAAGCTCAAGGCACATGCTTGGTGGTAGCAGACTTTGGAGGCTTCCAAAGACCTCACTGGTTTCTGGAGTGGAGAGCCAGGCTCCTGGATGTACAGCCGCAAAAGACCACACACAGCTGGGAAGAGGTAATTCCCACTGGCATGAACAGGGCTCTGTGTTTATACACTCATAAGGGTACATAACACAGAGTAACACTTAAGTGCACTGGCTGGGGAGTTCTGAGGTTCAAATCCTGGCTCTAGTGCTTGCTATCTGTGAGGCCTTGACTTGTTATTTCATATACTATGCCTCAGTTTCCTCTTTTGTAAAGCTATAGATAGTAAAAGCATCTACCTCATAGAGTTGTTGTAAGAATTAACCATATACCTAAAGCAGGCAGCACAGTTGCTGTCACATAGTGAGGCGTGCCTAAGTCACTGTTATAATTATTAACAAAGCCAAGGGTAGATGACTGAGCACCCCACAGACATGCTTCCTCTGAGAGACACTTAATCCCTTGCTCCACTGTGGTTCCATGCCAGGCTGGGGAGTCAGTGGTACTAGTCCTCTCCTCCCCAGCCCTTCTTGACTTGATTTCCCCACTTGGATAATGAGTTTCTCTAAGGTCAGAGCTGTTCCGCCAAGGTTGTTTCAAGTAATTGGAAAAAAATGCGCAGTGAAATATACGACAGGCATTAACTGCAAGAGAGATGCTAAAAACAACTGTCCTAATGAGCCCAACACCACAGTGTGCCTGACCATTTACCATGGTGAACTCATCCACGTGTTACTTCTTCTGAGCATTACTTTTAGTTCCTGGAAGAGATACTTTGCCTTCAATAGGAAGGCAACTAACTGGAAGTTAAAGCCCCGTTTCCAGGCAACCCAGCTGTGCTCCTGGAAAGAGGTATTTTTTTCCCAAATGGGGAGCAAGATGTGGGGGAGCAATGTTGTTCAGGTTGCTCTTTGAAAACACAGTTTGCTCCCATAAGAACTCCCAGGAAGCAATTCTCTGAAGCAAATGTATTTGTCTATACACATGTAAGTTTCTCAACCGTTTGGCAAGTTACAACAGAAATGCCTTAAAAGACAGGGCCAGGGGCTTCCCCACACAGATCATTCAGCCTTCAAAATTAATAAGGAAGCAATCAGAAAAATACATTCCCTGACAGCTTTCTATTTTGACATCTCCCCTTCACACACACACCTCTAGGGACATTCGATATGTCTTCCTGTACATTCAGACCTTTTTCCTGATAAAACTGAACTCCGTGTCTCGTGCTAGCCTTGTACTGTATTTTCTTTATCTTCATTTTTAAGAGCCTTCAGTTGCCGGCAAAATCTCAATACAATGAACTCTTGGCTACAATCCAAGTCCTTGGCTACCACAAAATTTTGTTCTATAATATGTCACTTCGAAAAACTTAGAATTCTGAAGTATCCAGAGTATTCCACTGAGATGGTGCCAGTGAATAGAGAATATAACTTTGAAACATACCTGTCTGCCAGTCATATTTTCTGGAGACTCTTCCAAATCCTCGAAATTGCAAGTAGCCTGCGCTGCAGGCTGCCCATCGTGAACGGTGTGCAAAGCATGGAAGTCTGGTGATTAGTGACCAGCTCTACTGGGTTTTCTCATATATTCAACAAATATGTTGATGTGGCTGTTTCTTCCTGGAAAAATCACCGAAGCCACAGAAGCATATGGTCTATGGAGACCTGAGATGCAATTGCTACAAAAACGAAATGCTATTCTTAGAATACCTATGTCATTACTTGAACTGACTCTCCTTTACAATGAAATGGCTGCTGCTTAGCAACTAATGCAAAGGAAGAGTCTGAATCTATCTCTACCTTTTATTTCTTCTTCCCCAGCAGGAGGAGTATTAAACACACACCACCATGCTTGTGGTTTCATGTTTTCGTGTATATGAGAAGAGCAATGAGGCTGGTTATGAGGTCATCCTCATTGTCAGTGCAGTAAGGATTTGCTGCGCCAGCTGGTGATCGAATCCAATTTTGTCTATTGTGATTAACAATTGAGATTAATTCAGATAAATAAAATTAACAAGAGGGAAATGTTGCTAACTGCCTTTCTGTAGATTCATGTGTGCACACAGTGACCTGAAGTAAAAAAGTATTGATACTTCAGGTCCCAAAAGCAGTGTGAGCCTGGCCATGTCCCTTACTGGCATGTGTCCTTGGGAAGTCACTTAGCTGCCATGACTATTTCCTAAAATGTACAATGGCCATGAAGACAATATAGGGTTGCCTGAGAGTGCTTTGAAGGTAAAATTAGATCAATTATGTGAAAAGAGCTTATAAACGGCAAGCCCTAAAAGCACCACACACATTTTTATCATTATTAAAAACCTAAATTTAGTCAGTAGAACAGTCTAAGAAATAGCCAAAAATTTGTCTTTAAAAATAAAAATCCCTTAGATTTTGTGATAAGTAATTCCATGCTGGTTCATAGAAAGCTTCTGTTTTAATCTTTAAATAGCTTCAACGTTTATTTTTGAACTAGAGATTTATTTTCCTAAGAAATTCTGAAGGTTTTCTTCAAATGTGAAAGAATGACTCAGGTTTTTAAAATGTTCCTTTGGAACTTTCTAGGTGTCTATAACTGCACACATGAACACACTCATGAATTCTGAAGGATTTTGTTACGAAAAAAAAAAAAAAAAACTCGTATTACAAGTACTTGCAGCCTGAGCAGGTATTTTACTCAAAGGCAAAAGACACAGATCTTCTAAGAATCTAAAAAAAAAAAAAAATCAGTAGGTGGTGACTATGCCGTTTCAGCCACATACAATGCATATACATTAAGTTCTTCCCTGGCCCCCAATCCCTTGTACCATCACCTGCCTTTCTTCAAGTTTCACTCAGATAACAACGGATCACAAGATCTTGTACTGAAGGGAGAATTTAAAATGGGCAGTACCAGGCTATAATCCCTGCAGTCATTTCCTGGCCCCAGGAAACTGGATTTATTCCATTTCACGTAATGGAAAATTCATATAGTTTTAAAAAGAGCCACCATGGAAAGCTCCCTCTTGGCCTCCCTACAACTGACCGTAGTACGTGACCGACTACTCACAGAGCTAAGTCTCGTGCTTGGACACAGAAGGAGGTTCTCTTGACTTCTGTCAAGATTTTTTCTCCATGTCCTGTATAGGCTTGGCTGGGCCCACGAAGATGAAACACATAGGTCTTCCCCTCAAAGGCTTTTGGTCTGATAGGTCACTAGATTGTGAAAATAAGCCTCCTTGCACACAGAAAGGGAAATGGGAAAGGGTAAGGGAAGCACCAGAGTGAGAAACTGCATTAAGGACACAATATGCAACAAGCAATAGGCAAATACAGGCACAGATCTCAACTCTGCCACTTACCTGGCCGTGGGGCCGCAGCAAGGTGCTTAAACTCTAAACCTCAATGTACTTATCTGTAAAATGGAAATAATAATAATCTCCACTTAATTAAGGGTTCAGTGATCCTGTATATAAAATGTTTAGCAGCTCTCGGCACAGAGTAAGCACCACTTGGCTTTTGCTACATCTCAGTAACTTGTGATGATTAATATTGCCAGGCAGGGAGGTAAGTTAGTTAACACTTACAGTCAGTATTCCAACACTCCCCGCCAAACAAAAAGCTTTCTTTACTTTTCTGAGCTGCATTTTACAAAAGTTTAGAAGCATGTCAGTTGCCTTCCTTTGCTGCCGTGGGGACTGTTTTATCAGCTGCTCCTGGGAAGGACAGCAGCAGTGATGTCTGTAGCTTCCTAGGCCACTGTGAGAAAACGCAGGGCAGGCCGGCATTACGGACTGGTGCCTGCGACTCCCCAAAGTCTACATGTTGAAGTTCTAACCCCCAATATGACAGAGGGAGGAGGCAGGGCGTTTGGGAGGTGATTAGGTCATGAAGGTGGACACTCATGAGAGGGATTAGTGCCTTTTTTTTTGCAGTTTTTGGCTGGGGCTGGGTTTGAACCCACCACCCCTGGTATATGGGGTGGGTACCCTACTTCTTGAGCCACAGGCACCACCCAGGATTAGTACCCTTTCAAAACATACCCCAGAGAGCTCCCTTGCTCCTTCCCTCCTATGAGGACACAATGAGAGGAAAGCTGTCCTTGCATTGAGAAATGTCAGATCTACAAGGGAGAACTTTTTTTTTTCTCTCTCTCTTTTTTATTTTTTATTAAATCATAGCTGTGTACATTAATGCAATCATGGGGTACAATGTGCTGGTTTTACATACAATTTAAAATGTTTTCATCAAACTGGTCAACATAGCCTTGACCACATTTTCTTAGTTATTGTGTTAAGACATTTATATTCTACACCTAGTAAATTTCACATGTACCCTTGTAAGATGCACCATAGGTGAGGTCCCACCAATTACTCTCCCTCCACCCATCTTCCCCCCTCCCCTTCCCTCTCTCTCCTCTTCTTCTTGGGCTATAATTGGGTTATAGCTTTCATAGGAAAGCTATAAATTAGATCCTACAATTCCTCTACTAGGGATAAACTTTAAATTAAGATCTTCCCTCAAAAACTTTTACAGGAACTCTTTCATGCGAGAGAGAGTGCCTCAAATCATGTCACATACACAAGGACAATGATGAGCTCTCAGTCCTTTCAACCAGAAGAATGTTCCAGAAGTTTGCCTCAAAATGATTCAAGGAACCCCCTTCCAGCTGCTCCCACATAAGCTTATTCAAAGCTCTTTACATCTTTAAACAAATTGCTTTCAATTTTTTTTAACAAAAATTTACTTTTTCATAGAAGTCTGACATCTTTGTCATAAACAAAAGGATGACACATTTTTACAAAGTACTTTGGTCCTTTCACGGTATCTACTTTCTGGCTATTTCCCAAAAAACAATGTGATTCACAAAAGTAGTCAAACTGTTTTATCTTTGCCTTTTGAAAAAAATATATGGATTTACCGCCTCAAAATTTATCTCACAGCCTGAGCTAGTTTCATTTCTCAACAAATATTTAATAACCATCTACATTAAAACTAAATAAATTCTGCTTTGGGGCCTGGCTGAGATAACTTATAGAATATTCCAGAACACTGTGCCTTCCATTTCTGCAGTAATCCAGGGCAGGTAGCGTCAGTGAGCCTTTTTTCCCTGACTGCCAGGGCATGCCAGCCAGCTATTGTCTGTATATACAAAGTAGACAGCATCAAGACGGGACAGAAGAGGAATCACCCCTGTCCTGGAATCACAGGGGAGAACTCTATTGCCAGTACCTCTGTCTTTATCTATTTGTCTACTGCTGACAAGGCGAAGCTCTGAGACCCCTCTTACCCAACCCCCACATCTGGCTTCCTGCTCTCGGATGACCAGCTGGGCGTTTGGATCACTGCTACCTGACTCCTCTGCACACTGACTGAGCCTGTCTTCTCCGACCTCTGTCTGCTGTCCAATCCAATTTCACATCCCTCAGTCAGAATGATGTTTTAATAAGGTGTAAAAGGAAAAGTCCATATTTTGTACCTTAATGAAGGATAAAACCTATACATTAAATTTCTTAAGTGTTTATTTATCTCATTTTCATGTTATCGCAAT
The DNA here is from genome assembly GCA_963574575.1 of Galagoides demidoff. Classification (NCBI taxonomy): domain Eukaryota; kingdom Metazoa; phylum Chordata; class Mammalia; order Primates; family Galagidae; genus Galagoides; species Galagoides demidoff. The sequence goes on from CAUYQV010186039.1 coordinate 14,133, forward strand.
AATTTTATCACCAGCTACTGCCATTTGACTCATGTTCAATATTTTGAAGACAAGTCAGCTCCTTAACTGGACTTAAGAATAGATGACACCACTTTAACAAACGACGTCCAGCATCTACTTTGCAACAAGCAGCCTTATAAGGATCGCTTCATTTAAACGTCAAATAATCTTATAGGGTAGGTACTATCATTACCATTTTATAGATAGGGAAATAAGGCACAGAGAGGTTAAGCAACTTGAGCAAGGATACAAAACAGGCAGAGATGGAAATATGGACCCAGGTGGTAGGGCTCTGGAGTTAGGACTCTTACCACTACTCTGTAATTGAAGGGTAAGAATAATGAGATTAGGTTGTACCTCCATTATTACTGTTTTTAACTTTGAATGTTCTCCTGAGCGTCCAACAACAGATGACCAGGAATATTATAGCTTAATATTGATTTCCTCTCAGGATTGGTTTCTTCTCAGAACATTACTTATGATTTTGAAAAATCTAAAGGCAAATCTCCATTTGAGAAAAATTCAGAGTAGATGTAAGAACTCCATCACTCCCTGTTAGAAAACGGCTGCCTTTTAAAAATGATACTTGGACTTTACCTTACAAATGCAATCAGTGTAACCTGGTTTCTTGTACCCTCAATGAATCCTCAACAATAAAAATAATAATAAACAAAAATAAAAATGATGCTTGCTCCATTTCCAAAGCTCAGGGCGGAAAGGAATTCAAATTCATCTGCAAAGCCCTTTCTTCCCACCTCTCCCCAACCACAGCCCCTTCCCTCAGCCACACACAGCTGATGATTTAATTTTCTGTAAAATAACCCAACCACAACTTGGGCCACCTCCCTCTAAACACTAGGGGTGTCAGTATACTCACTCTTGAAGTGCTTTGTATGTATACGAAAGTAGCTGGCACTTTTTTGAAGATTTTAAGCTCAGAGTGGCCAAGTGGACGAATCCAATCCTCCTCAAATAACTTTCTCACCCATGTCCATCAGATGGGTTAGAAAGAAAGACTGAGCGAAGTAACACAGTGGAGGTTGCTGGAGTGACCTGGACAGTCAGGCTCCAGGAATGCTGGATAGCCCTCTTTCTGCATTTTTAAGTCCTAATCACAGAAGGAAAAGTCAACAGAGGAGAAAATCAATGCTGCCCCTTGGAAAGGGATGAGACAGACAGAAAGAGAACCGGAGAGCTAATTAGTGCTACTCAGAAGGCAAATTAAGGCCTTTTCTTTGACAAGCTGCAAATAGCTGGTTAAGTAAGAGTTTCTGCCACCCCTCTCCAGCCTCCAACAGCTGGCTAAATGGCTGATGCAGGTACTCCGACAGGAAGCTGTAAACAGAAACGCAGTCTTAGGCTGCCGGACCAAGTGTAAACGAGAAAAAGACAGATGTTTCTTTTAATAGAAAGGAAAATCGCAATTGAGGTGGACAGGGAATGAGTAACAGTAGTAGTTTATTTAAAGAGGGCAATTAAATATATTCACTCAATAAATATTTATGCAACACCTAAGTAAGAAGAACAGGATTCAGACATGCAAAGAATAAGGTGCCATAATCTCTGTCTTCTGAAGGAGCTAAAGACTTAGTTTGGGGAATAACAATAGTCACAAAAGTTAACTCTGTGCAGGGCACGCTGCTGAGTCCTTTACATAAAGCAATGCATTTTACAACAGGCCTCTAACTTGTGTGTTCCTACCAGTGCATTTTAGAGGTGAATCTGCTGAGCTTCAAAGGGGTCACATAGTAACTTGCCTAAGACCGGCCGGAAGATGGAAGGTCCAAACCCTCGTCTAATCCACATAACAGAAAGTTACAGTTCAGTCCTAACGAAGCTGTTTGAAAATTCTCTGTGTACCCTGGGGAGAACCAGCCACCCTCCAAGAAAGTGGACCCTCTCGAGCTCATTTCCTACCAGGAGGCTGCCTGTGGAAGGAGCCAAGACGAGTCATGGGAGCAGCACCTGCCACCACCTAACGTGGCGTTCTTAGTTCTTTCTGATTTCTTTCATTGTCTACATTACGTTGGTCTGTCATGTTTTGCAACACATTCCAAATACTTCAGAAGATTAGAAATTCGCCCATTTTATAGTTATTCTGAGAAAATTAAATTTTAAAAGAAAAAGCACCTAACTGGCTTCGGTTTTGTTTTACTCCTGATCTTCCTTTCTCAGTTATCCAGTGTGAAGAAAAGCTCACGTGTCACTGTTTATTTGCAGTAACTACTGCCCTAAAACTACAATTACGGGACCTCAGGAAAAAACAGTCCCCAGAGGACCCTTGTGACCAACACAAAACCATGTGAGAAAGCAAAGGTCACAGCCCAGCATGTACCAGGGGTCCTCAAACTTTTTTTTTTTTTATTAATTGATTTCTGTGTACATTGATGCAAACATGGGGTACGTTGTGCTGTTTCATATACAATTTGAAACACCTTCATCAAGCTGGTTAACATAACTTTCATATCATTTGTTTAATCATTGTATCAACACATTTATATTCTAGTTCTAGAAAAGTTCACTTGTATCCTCGTTAGACAGATATATAGGTAATCTTTCCCATCACCCTCCCACCACCCATCCACTCTTCTCCCCTCCCTTTCCCCGCCCCCTCCACAAATTTTTGCGCTAGAATTAAGTTGAATCTTTTGCTTGAGAGCTATAGATTAGTTTCATGAAAGGGCTGTGTACATTGGATACTTTTTCTTCCATTCTTGAGACACTTTGCTAAGAAGCACATTGTCCAGTTCCATCCATATAAACTTGAAGGAGATAAAGTTAGTTTCTTTCACTCTAATTAGCGTGGATTCTCTCTAAATAGGTTCCAGGTGTGTGGATTTAGTTTGTTTCACTCTAATTAGCGTGGCTTCCCTCTAAATAAGCTCCAGGTGTGTGGAGTTTGTTTATTAAACTCAAATTAGCGTGTCTTCCCTCTCAATAGGCTCCAGGTGTGTGGAATTAGTTTGTTTCATTCTAATTAGTGTGGCTTCCCTATCAATGGGCTCCAGGTGTGTGGAATTAGTTTGTTTCACTCTAATTAGAGTGGCTTCTCTCTGAATAGGCTCCAGGTCTTTAAAATTAGTTTGTTTCACTCTAATTAGCATGGTTTCTCTCTCAATAGTCAATAGGTGTGTGAAATTCGTTTTTTTTCACTCTAATTAGCGCAGATTCTCTCTCAATAGGTTCCAGGTGTGTGGAATTTGTTTACTAAACTCTAATTAGCGTGGCTTCTCTCTCAATAGGATCCAGGGGTGTGGAATTAGTTTGTTTCACTCTAATTAGCCTGGCTTCTCTCTGAATAGGCTCCAGGTTTATGGAATTAGTTTGTTCCCCACTAATTAGCATGGCTTCCCTCTATATAGCCTCCAGGTCTTTGGAATTAGTTTGTTTCACTCTACTTAGAGTGGCTTCCATCTCAATAGGCTCCAGGTGTGTGGAATTAGTTTGTTTCACTCTAATTAGCATGGAGTCACTCTCAATGGGCTCCAGATGTGTGGAATTAGTTGGTTTCACTCTAATTACCATAGCTTACATCTCAATAGGCTCCAGGTGTGTGGAATTAGTTTGTTTTAATCTAATTAGCGTGCCTTCCCTCTCAATAGGCTCCAGGTGTGTGGAATTATTTTGTTTCACTCTAAGTAGCGTGACTTCCCTGTAAAATGGTTCCAGGTGTGTGAAATTTGTTTATTAAACTCAAATGAGCGTGGCTTTCCTCTCAATTAGTCTCCAGGAGTGTGGAATTAGTTTGTTTCACTATAATTAGCGTGTCTTCCCTCTCAATAGGCTCCTGGTGTGTGGAATTAGTTTGTTTCACTCTAATTAGCTTGGCTTCTCTCTAAATAGTTTCCAAGTGTGTGGAATTTGTTTATTAAACGAAAATTAGCTTGGCTTCTCTCCTAATAGGCTCCAGGTGTGTAGAGCTTGTTTGTTTCACTCTAACTAGCGTGGAGTCTCTCTAAATAGTTTCCAGTTCTGTGAAATTTGTTTATTAAACTCCAATTAGCATCGCTTCTCTCTCAATACGCTCCAGGTGTGTGCAATTAGTTTTTTTCACTCTAATTAGTGTGGCTTCTCTCTCAATAGGATCCAGGAGTTTGGAATTAGTTTGTTTCACTCTAATTAGCGTGGCTTCCCTCTCAATAGGCTCCAGGTGTGTGGAATTATTTTGTTTCACTCTAATTCGCGTGGCTTCTCTCTAAATACATTCCAGGTGTGTGGAATTTGTTTATTAAACGCAAATTAGCATGGCTTCTCTCTCAATGTATTCCAGGTGTGTGGAATTTGTTTGTTTCACTCTAATTAGCGGGGTTCTCTCTCTTTTTTTTTTATTAATTGATTTCTGTGTACATTGATGCCAACATGGGGTACATTGTGCTGTTTCATATACAATTTGAAACATCTTCATCAAGCTGGTTAACATAACTTTCATATCTTTTGGTTAATCATTGTATCAACACCTTCACATTCTAGTTCTAGAAAAGTTCACTTGTACCCTTGTTAGACAGATATATAGGTGATCTTTCCCATCACCCTCCCACCCCCATCCATCCTTCTCCCCTCCCCTTCCCCACCCCCTCCCCATATTTTTGGGCTAGAATTAAGTT
>CAUYQV010186041.1:0-12350 GCA_963574575.1 Galagoides demidoff
GTAGATCCAGTCCACAGAAGACCATTCGCGGGGAGTAGACACTTGAGTAATTTACTGAAGCTGCTATAAGAAGGTATCATGAGCTAGGTGACATCACTAATAGAAGAGTACTGTCTCATACTTCTGGGGGTTAGAAGTCCAAGGTCAAGGCTCGGCGCCTGTGTCTCAGTCGGCTAAGGCGCCAGCCACGTACACCTAAGGCGGCGGGTTCGATCCCCAGCCCGGGCCCGCCAAACAACAATGATGGCTGCAACCAAAAAATGGCCGGGCGTTGTGGCGGGCGCCTGTGGTCCCAGCTACTTGGGAGGCTGAGGCAAGAGACTCGCTTGAGCCAAGGAGTTGGAGGTTGCTATGAGCTGTGATGCCATGGCACTCTACCCAGGGAGATAGCTTGAGGCTTTGTCTCAAAAAAAAAAAAAAAAGTCCAAGGTCAAGCTATTGGCACGGCTGTTCCTCTCTAAGGACTGAGAGAGAAAATCCACCTGAGGTTCTCCTTGGTTCTGATGTTTTCCGGTCAATCGTTGGCATTCCCTGGATTCACTTCTATCTCACCCTTCATCTTCACATGGTCTTCTGCCTGTGTGCATGGCTCTGTGTTCAAATTTTCCCTTTTTAATAACACCAGGCGTATTGGATTGGATTCAACTCTACTCCAGTATGATCTTATCTCACTAAATGCAACTGAAACAACCCTGTTTCCCCATTAGGTGACTGAGTTACTAGAGAGTGGGATGCCAACATGTAAATTGGGAGAGGAGAGGGAGAACAATTTAACTCATGACAGGTCCACATGCAAAGTAACTAATACGACATTTTACAGTTGATTATGTTTTAATCTTATAACACAATTTCATACTAGTAATATTTCTATCACATAACATTTTTTTCTAACTTCCTATATAATTTTAATATTTTAAACATTTTTCATATGAAATCTTATGGGATACATGTGTCACTTCGGTGTGTTTTCTAATTTTATTATGTATAGTAGAAGACTTACAATGAGGAAATAGCTTGGTCATCTGTCTTTACCTACTGACTGACAGAGTCCTTATTTTAATCTTCAATTGCCACTATCTAAAGTCCATTTGTATCCCCGAGTAACAGTTTATGGAGGAAGAAGGGTAATCTGGGATGCATAAAGGTCACAACATTCTTCTTTCTGAGAATATGAAAAATACAACAGTTTGCCATATCATATGAGAATATTTTTAAATTGCCATTCAAAAATATCAATAAGTTTACTTTAACAATATTGTAATTATTTGAATTTTTATATGCCTGGTTCCTTTACTTATCAAGTTCTCAAACCTTTTATTCAGAAAATTTAAGTGGTAGTTTTTCTTTTATTTCAGTTACTGCTTGCCACAAGTAATGCTTATCAATGAACTCATTCTCCAATTTCCATTCTAAGGCAAATCACTAATTCCTTTCACTGCGATCTTGAAACTTTATACTTTAGTTTCTATTTTAGCAGCTCTAGATTCAAAGAGTACTCAAGGAATCTGTCAAATGTTCACATCTAGTGGCGGGCGAAGAACTAGTTATCACCAAATCTTCCCAGTTTAACAAGAAGATGTAAAAACTGGAGGTAAAAACGTTTATTTTGCCATTTCTCTTATGAAAGTGAATCCACTTAGTAATAATTCTATAGTCAAAACCTATCTTCAATTGGATTATCAGTAAAAAACATCATCAACTTAACTGATTCTAGGACATTTCCATAGATCTGACAAGTGGTAGGGACTGAGATGTGACAGATTTTCCTATTCATATATGCTCCCAATATACAAAGTAAACCCAAATAAGACTATTGGTTACTTTTACTTTTGTCATTCTGACATAGATCAGCAAAAGAAAATAAATTCTCACTGGGAGTAAGGTATTGAATATTTGGAGCAGTCAACTAAAAGTACAAAGCATATTCTGGAGAAAAAGAGGAATCTGGACCAATCAGTTGTATATTTGATGTATTTTTATAAATGGATTCAAAACTTATCTTCATGCTACTTATCAAATGTATTTATTTATTTTTGAGACAGAGCCTCAAGCTGTCACTCTGGGTAGAGTGCTGTGGCATCACAGCTCACAGCAACCTCCAACTCCTGGGCTCAAGTGAGTCTCCTGCCTCTGCCTCCCAAGTAGCTGGGACCACAAGCGCCCACCATAATGCCTGGCTATTTTTTGGTTGCAGCCATCATTGTTGTTTGGCTGGAATTTGAACCCGCCACCTTACGTGTATGTGGCTGGCACCTTAGCCACTTGAGCCACAGGTGCCGAGCCTCAAATTTATTTTTATATGTATATAAGTATTATTCAAATTACTCTGGTGGGATCACACCTATGGTGCATAATGCAAGGGTACATATTGGATCTATTAGTATAGAGTATAAATGTCTTAATAAAATAACTAAGTAAACAAGAGGAGATACATATTTTAAAAAAACATAAAACAATGGTTCTAGATAATTTTAAATTAAAGAAATTTATATCTATGGAAAGTAACTTCAATGTACAGTTATATTAATACAAATCAGCCAGGCATTGTGGCAGGCACCTGTAGTCCAAGCTACTTGGGAGGCTGAGGCAAGGGAATTGCCTAAGCCCAGGAGTTGAAGGTTGCTGTGAGCTGTGTGATGTCATGGCACTCTACTAAGGGTGATAGAGTGAGACCCTGTCTCTACAAAAATAAAATAAAATAAAAAAAGTTTTGTGAGTCCAATATTTAAAACCCTATACTTACAAATAAAAAAATTTTCTAGTAAAATATATTCTACTAACATGATACCTTTAGAAAGAAGTAGGAACACCATAAAATTTTAGAAGAAAACTATTGAGAAGTAAGAGAAAAGACAATAAAATATACATAGGTTGACAAATCATTTTGTTTTTCCATATACTGATTTATAATGTTTGTCTGACATTCCTTATGGTTTAGCATTTGTCATAAATATTTGATTCATAATAGAGTATTATTGATACTATTAATTATATTGTACTGAAATAACTTAAGAGTTTTAGGAGACTGACATTCTGTATGTTTTACTTCTGTTATCTTTTATAATAGGGTATATGTAGAGAATATGCAAGGAACAGTATATATTCCCAATAATATGTGATTAATAGGCATGTTGTTTTCCTCTTGATTCTTGCCAGGCTAAATGTAATTAACATTCTCCTGTCAAAACAACATGCAAGGCATTAGCTAAAATATTAAAGTGTGCTTACACAGTGAGCAAATAAAGATGATCCCTTCTGTTCTCAGATAGTGGTGCAGGTGTGTTGAATGCTTCTAGCCATTTGATGAAAAATGCCAGTTTTGTCCTGACTTGTGCTGGGTCCTGCAAAATCAATGAAGCCTCCTTCCACTAGATGGCTCCACCTCTGGGAAATACAGTTTTCTTGAAATAGAACGTATGATGGAAATAAAGAGAAATGGTCTTGTCCTTGAACACATTGATCATGATATGAATGCTGTTATAGAAATGAAAAACCATTTATATTATGGTATATATTTATAATTATTTATGTTATTTGGTAACTCACTTTTCATTTTGCAATGAACAACCTATGTAGTACAATTATACCACAAAACACAGAACTATAGATTTTATGAAAAAATCAAGTGCTGCATTTTCAATTTTTAAGAATGTTGACGAAGAATGGGAATTAGTAGAAATTACAGGTCTTTTGCAGAATTGAGTTGTGGGAAGGGTGGTAGTGATATGATTGTGTTTAAAATCAGATGACACAAATCCTTAACAAAGCACCTAAATCAAACAATATTAATTTTAAGAAAGTGGCCAGAAAAAAATGATGTAACATGTGTGGCATTAAGGAGAGACAACCTGCATGAATTATTTGGAATTTCAGGTACGAGAATTATCTTTTCTTCTTCTTATATTTATTAATTGAAAATTTATTTATATTAATGTGGACCTATGAATACATATTTTTAATTTGAGTTATAACTGAATACTATTATTTTTGTTTACCAAAGTATTCCAACTTTGGTCACTGGGAGTACTTTTAGATCTATCCTGTGTCTCTTTGACATATTCCTCTTTGTGGAATTTTTGTTTTTTCTTCTTTTTAATCTTTAGTTAGGGACTTCCTTAATTTCTTCCACAACCAGATGGTCCATCCTCTATCCGATAATCTATTGTATCTTTAAGGTGCCATGTTTTGTTTTCTCAGACAATGATATAAAAAGTAAGATCTGGATGCAAGGTATAGATTGTTACCACTAAAGAGTTTCCTCTAATCCATTAAGCTGGCAGGGCAGGCTCTTTGTTTTGTAAAGTTCTGTGAATTTTAAAATATGCAAAATACTGTATACCCACCATTACTATCTCATACAGAATAGTTTCACAACCTTAGAAATTCCCTGTGCTCCCTATCTCTCCCGCCTGAAACAACAGCAAACACAGATATTTTATAGTGTCTCTATTCTGCCATTTTTTAAATTGAGTTATTTTCTTGTTGTATAATTTTAAATTTTTTTTTGTATTTTTATATACAAACATGTTATTAGGTATGTCTTTTATTAATATTTTCTTCCAACCTACACTTTGTCTTTTTTATTCTTTTGATTCCATCTTTCACATAGCATAATTTTTAAAAAGTACAACTTGTCTTCTTTTTGTTTTATTTTATGAGTTGTGCTTTTTGTTTTGTATCTAGAGCTTATCATCAAACCCCAAATCACCTGATTTTTCATCCTAAATTTTCTTCCAGAATTATTAGGTTTTTCTATATTACATTTAGAATTATAATCACTTTGGAATTATTTTTTGATGAAGGTGTAAGAATTTTATCTTGCTTCACTTTTTCAGATATGAACATACATTCAATATTTGTTCCAGGGTGGTTTATTGAATAGACTATCCATTTGTAATTATTTGCTTTTGGGCTTTTGTCAAAATTTAGTTTATTATATTTGGGTGGGTCTATGCCTAATCTCTTTATTCTATTTCATTAACCTGTATGTATCTATTCTTAATTCAAAAGTATCCTGTTTGATTATGGTAGTGCTAGAGTAAACCTTGATTGAATTAGTCCTCCAACTTGGTTGTTTTTCTTCAGTACTGTATTTGGTGTTCTGGAGACTGTGTCTTTAAATATAAATTTAGAATGAGTTCATCAATATCGACAAAAAACAACTTTCTGGAATGTCAGTTGAGATGTCCTTGTAACTAAGAGTAATTGACACAAAAATATGGAATATTCCACTTCAGGAACATAGACTATCCCTACATTTAATTAATTCTTCTTTGATTTATTTTATAGGAGTTTTGTATTTTTTCCTCACAATCATTGCATACACATTTTGTAAGACTCTTAGCTCAGTATTTCCTTTTTGATTCTATAATAAATAGCATTGTTTTAAAATTTAAATTAAAATTCACTGTGTTTTTTGGTTTAATTTCCAATTATTCTTTACAAGAATAGGAAACCAATTGACCTTTGCATATTAGCCTTTCATCCTGATACTTCACTAAGATTTCTTGTTAATTTTTTAAATTAATTAATTTATTTTTATTGTTGGGGATTCCTTGAGGGTACAAGAAACCAGGTTATACTGATTGCATTTGTTAGGTAAAGAGCCTCTTACAATTGTGTCTTGCCCCCAAAAGGTATGGCACACACCAAGACCCCACCCTCTCCCTCCTTCCCTTGGAGGTTTGTTGTTGACGATCTTTGGGATTTTCATGACAGGGGTATTAATTTCAGAGAATGTAGAGTTCATAACAAAGAAAATTATCGGGGAGACAATCATGTAAATCATTATGGGGTCAAATCTTCAAGAAGAAATAAGAATCTTTAATAGCCAAGTATCTAAAATAGTTGAAGTGGATCAATTCTTTGAAAGATACAAACTCACACAGAAAGAAAGAGATAATCTGAATAAGCTTATAATTATGAAATCAAATCAATTTAGTAAATAATAGCCTTTAACAAAAGAGAGCTCCAGGTCTAGCTAAGAATCAAATAAAAGATGCAATACCTTTCCTAGTAGCAACAAAGAAATAAAATATTTAGAAATATAGTTAACCAAGAAGATGAAAAACCTCTATAGAAAGAACTATGAAGCCCTGGGGAAAGAAATCACAGAGGATTTAAACAGACGGAAAACATTTCATGCTCATGGATTGGCACAATCAACATTGATAAAATGGCTGTATTACCAAGATTTACTGCAATATCCGTTAAAATACACTGTCATCTCTCACAGATGTAGAAAAACTAGTTATGCTACATATGATAATGAAAAAGTTCTGAATAGCCAGTGCAACCTTACATAAGAACAAATCAGGAGGCATCACTTTACCAGACTTCAACCTATGCTACATGGCTTTAATAAACAAAAAAAGCATGGTACTGGCACAAAAACAGTTAAATAGACCCAGGGATCTAAAGAGGGAACCCAGGGATAAAAGCATCCTCATATTGCCATCTGACAAAGCAGACAAAAATATAAACTGGGGAAAACAATCACTATTAATAGAAGATATGGGGAAAAATCGGACAGCCACATGTAAAAGACTGACTTACCACTCACAAAAATTAATTCATAGGTGAAAGTCTTAAACCTAAGGATGGACCTGTAAGAATTCTAGAAGAAAATGTTGTTGATATCAGCTTCGGGAAAGAATTTATGAAGAAGGCCCCCAAAGCAATTATAGCAATAACAAAAGTGAACAAATGGGACTTAAAGAAATTAAGAAGTTTGCACACAGCTGAAAACACAACCAGTAAAGTGCATAGATAAGAATTGGGGAAAATATTTTTATGCTATACATCCAATATAAACTGATAATGAAAATATATAAATAACTTAAGCAAAACAGCAAGAAAAAAAATCAAATAAGCCCATTAAACAGTGGGTCAAAGATCTGAAAAGAAACTCTAATGTCCAACAAACTCATGAGAAAATACTCAACATCCTTAATGATTAGGGAAATGCAAATCAAAACCACAATGACATATACCTTAACAGTGAGAATAGGTTTTATCAAAAAATTCCAAGACAAGAAGTCTCGGAGTGGATATGAAGAGAAAGGAATAATTCTACACTGTTGGTTGGACTACCACATAGTATAACTTCCATGGAAATTATTATGGTGATACCTCAAAGAACTAAAAGTAGACCTGCCTTGTTATCTAGCAATCCCACTGCTAGGTACTTTCTCAAAATAGGGAGTGAGTTATTATACCATTAAGACTCTTTCAGTCAAATGTTTATTGTGGCACAATTCACAGTTGCAAAGAAGTGGTAACAACCCAAGAGCCCATCAATACATGAATGGATTAATAACTTTGGTATATATATACCATGGAGTACAACTCAGCCCTAAAAAATATGGTGATCTAGTATCTTTTGTGACATCCTGGATGGAACTGCCAACCATTCTTCCAAACAAACAAAAAGAAAACTCCATGTACTCAATAGTGAAATGGAATTAGTCAACCAACTCTACATGTGCAAATATGGAAGAAAGACTCAAGGAAATCAAGGAGGTGGGAAGAGGAAAGAAGGGGTTGGTAAATTCACACCTAACAGGTGTAATATCCATTTTCTGGGTGAAGAGAAAACTTATAACTTTGACTTACAATATACAAAAGCAAGTTACATATCCGAAATGTGTGTATCCCTGTAATATTCTGAAATTATAGAAAAGAAAAAAATCATACATAAATGCATAGAGAAGACATATCTAATATATTCATGGGAGTTTTTAAAAAATAGTTCGTGTCAACATTGTTTCCTATATATTCTAACAGTCTATGTCTTAAATAACTCGCCTATAGTCATAAAATATTTGTTTTAGATGAGATGTTTGTTAAATTACTTTGTGTATTGCCAATTATTCAAAAACAAGTTTTAAGGCAGGCAAACGTTTGGCAAGTTTTCATCATGTATTATCAAATATCAATTACAATAACTCATTAGTTTATTGTAAGGATTAAATAACATGATAAATAGAAGAATGTAGCACACTATCTAAAATTTATCAGTTCTTTTTATTCATCACTTGACAATTAATATTAAATGATCATCATGCATAAACAGCTTAAAGTTAGTTTGAGTATATAGAATATGCCAGCAAAACTAATAATGTATTTTATCAAAAACACTGTGAAAATGAGTGCTTATAAAAATTCTTTAAGGCACCACTACAAAATCACTGGGAAAGTTTATTTGGTAATTCTTATAAATTTTAAATAAATAATATTGGATTTAGATTTAAGTTTAATTTTACCTGTTCTATGTGGAAAATATATTCATGGCTTAATGTACAAAAACATAAATGTTAACTCACACGCATTGATTGCCTTCTATATATTAAGCATGACTCTAGTATATAGGCGAAAGGCATATATGCCTCTGGCCAAAAAAAGCTGTTTGAGAGAAAGCAGTGAAAAGACTTTGTGTGGGCATACTTGTGAGAAAGGGAGGCAGAATCCCATGTGGCCAGGTTGGTTGCGGGCCTAAAACCCCCCTGACCTAAGGTTGGCCTGGTCAGTTGTGAGCGTAAAAACCCCTGACTTAAGGCCCACATAGGAGTGGAAGTTTGCACACAAATTTCTGTATGCCCTAGAAGTTTCTTAACTGTGCCTTGTTTCAAGCATCAAAGTAACTGCCTCCAAATAGCAAGGTCAGTAGAACAGACTTTCAAACCATCTCTTTCCTCCATAGGCTCAGGCTTCATCAGAAAAGAACAAAAAAAGTAATGGCTAACAACATTTTCTCCATTAAATTATATTAAACTGAGTTATATTAAATGAGTTATGCTTAAAAGTATATGTTGGGTGAATTATCAGATTACCAGGAAGGAGCTACTTACAAGGCAGATAGTCACAAGATGTTTAAATGGATTAATGAAGCCATTGATGTCCAATGCACATGTGCAGAGGAAAGTCATTGATGTCCTATATGCAAGTGCAGAGAGATTGTAATGAATGTTAATGAGGTCATTGCTGTATAGTGCGCATGCACAAGATTCCCTATATAAACCAACTGCAAATAAAGAAACTCGCCATTTTACCTGAGGGAGCAGATGGTCACCTTTATTTAAAACACAATTTCAATAAGTGTGCTTATTCTTCACGACATCCCTTTTCCATGGGATCCTAACAGCAACACCCTAACGGCAACACTAGTATAAATTCTTATCTTTTTCTCGTGTAATATTTACAATAGTATTTACTTCTTGCCATTATATTATACCTCTACATTGATCTTCCAATGTCATATATAGAGTTTGAACTCACTTTCTTCTTGTAAGTGTGAGAGAATTTGATTAAGCCTCATTTTTTCCCCCAAGTACATATCGAGGTTGGGATAAAATTACATAGCCATGTATATGAAAGTGCTTTAATATTAGTAAAAATTTCTACAATTGTAGATTCGTTGATATTATTATTAGAAACAATAGAGAAACATGTTTCCTTTTCCACAATTACTTCTATCAATAATACAAATGAAAATAATTTAAATTGGTTACAAATCTTTTAGTCCTTAAGACATTACCTGACATTGCCCCTTGTTTGGTAAAACTAACCTTATTTTCTAAAATAAACTTCAGATGTTACTATACTTTGCAGAATGTAGCATCTGAACTGAACGTTTTTTTATTAGTATAAAGAATAATCTTGAAACAGGTAAGGTTGTTCTTCTATTTTGCCACTTAGGAACATTTCCTTGTTAGCATAAATAAGATTGTTTCTCAATCTGTATAATGAAAACACTGTATTTCTTTATATTAAAATGTTAATATGAATAATAAGAGCAGAAAATGCACATAGGTTAAAACATTTTATTCAATCAAAACACGTCCTTCTGCACTCCTCTCTGACCAGTGCTACAAACCTGTCTAAGCAATGCTCTGGTCTTATTTGCCTCTCTCTGGTCTCAGCAATTCACATTCCTGTTTCAAGAGTCAAATTGTCAGGTTTATCTGGATGTTCCCTGCCACTTCCCAATGTCGGGAATAAGTACGGGTACCCAGTGGAGCTGATGCAGGAGTGACCACAAACACAAAGCAATTTCGTACTAGAGTTTGTCACAGAAAAGAAAGAATGGAGGTTAAAAAGGAAGTTGCGCAAAGTGAAAATACAGAGAGAGAGCAATGATTGGGTCTCAGGAGTGGAGAATGATGCCAAAGACTGAGCACACATTGCCTTTTATGAGCTCATTGGTTTGTCTTGCCTTTCTCCTGGCAGCATTTCCTGCCCTTTGCAGTGACTGACAGGCTGGGGTGATATTATGATCCCATGACAGGTTACACAGGAGTTGGTTATGTAACAGTTTCTCATTCTACTCACTCATCTTTCTCAGGAAGCTCCATCTAGATCATGCTGATTAATAGGAATGAACTCTAGCTCCAAAAGTCACTAGGAACTTTTTACTATGTGTATCACCACCAGGAAACAGTTCCTACATAAAATTTTGTTTCTAGATACAAGTAGGTTCCTGTTCACTGCCTTAGCCATTTTCAGGCCACCCTTTCACTCTCCACCAGACCTAATGAAATGAAACCTAAACATGTGTATGTCAGACCATTACACTTCTCTGCTAAAAAGAAATCAAATTTTTCAAGAATGAAAAGTAATTTTTTATATCAACAGAAGATCCTATGTGGTTTGACCTTTGGCTACTATGTGAATCTCTTTTATGTATCAAATGACACTTTGTTTTAGTTCTCCAGATATCTCTCTCTGCTTTGATTATCTTCCTCCAAATGGATGGATTCTACTCACCCTGTGGATCTCAATAGTAATATCATTTCCCTGCAAAGATGTTCCCTCACTGACCAAATTGGAACCAATTCTCAGTTGTCGGTATCATCTATTTTATCATTGCAGCACTTGCTACTACTTATTACATATTTGTTTTTAGTTTACTTCAGTCCATAAAGGCATACATAATATATAATTTGTTTCTTGGTGAACATATATACAGTGAACTAAGTTTCAGACAGATAATATTTTGTTAAAAATATTTGTGTCATAATTTAACATAAAAGAATTAGTAAAAATCAGTGCATTCAAAAAGGAAATACAGTGTACTTTTAAGACATGTAATATTAGTTGATTCATGAGGAATTATATATTGTACTTCATTCCTTCTGAAACATCTGATATATCACTACTGTATTTCAAAGCCAAAAATTAAAACTATATCTTTTCAATTTTTAAGTTGACTAAAGAGTTACATTTATTATGAAATTTCCAGTTGGGTTTGATTGCAGAACTACCAGAAATACTCCATAGCTAATGGCTATCTTCTATACCTTCCACTTAAAGATTCTATTAAAAACAAATTATTTTAAAGTGAATAGAGTTACATTGCAACATTGCAACATATTATTTGAATGGGAAGCTAAGAGAGGTCTCTGAATTGGAATTCCGATAATGTGTAAACATTTTACTGGCTACTTAGCACATCATCTATGCACAATATTATTTTTTTTTGATCTAGAAAACATATTAGACTGCAAAATAAGCATTATCTAAGTTACCTAAAAATGTAACTTTTCCTGGCTTTGGTGGTGTCACAGTATGATAAGCTGAAAAAGCAAAAATGGTCTCTTTAGACTTACTATATATTTAATTGGCATATTTTAAAAATAATTTTCAGCAGATTTTACTGTAAGGAATCATTTATATTTTTTGTACTGTCTTCCTATTTATAGTCAAATTTTCAAGAAAAATAGGGCAGTGGAAAAAAATACAAAATGTTTCATCAAGGTGAATCTTTAAAAGAAAATGTCCTGACATTATAACCAAATTAAGTTAATCAGCACTGCTGGTTGCATCTTTTTCGACCATTTCTAAACCTAGCTGAAAATTCCTGTAACCCCATGCATCTGCGTGCTAGTTAGCCCTTTTTCTTTTGTTATCCAGGAGACTTATTTAGACCCTGCATTTTTAACTGCAAGTTCCATGTGTTTAAAAATACACTAAGTACCAGTCATGAATAGTTTGCTTCTGTAGAATGCTAGAGCTTCTACATGCTTTTAAGGAGAATATATTTAAACTTTTAATTTAAAAGAAATACAACGGTGTTCTAAAAGGGAGAACAGATTTTAAGAAGATATCTTAACTAGGAATTTTATATGAAAGATTGAAAAATTTTATGTCTTTTTGCCATGAAGTATTTTCTTTTCTTTTCTTTTTTTTTTGAGACGGAGCCTCAAGCTATCCCCCTGGGTAGAGTGCCATGGCATCACAGCTCATAGCAACCTCCAAATCCTGGGCTCAAGCGAGTCTCCTGCCTCCGCCACCTCCCAAGTAGCTGGGACCACAGGCGCCCACCACAACACTCGGCCATTTTTTGGTTGCAG
>CAUYQV010186045.1:0-13069 GCA_963574575.1 Galagoides demidoff
AACTTTTAATTCTATATTACATTTATTTAAATCTATAATGTACATAAATATAAACAAGCAGGACATAATTCAGAGGAAGATGTCTACCAGATTTTCAATGACAATCTCATTTATCCTAACAAAAGGTACATTGTATAAAACTTTGAATATTTTTTTCTTATTTTCTTACTGCAATTGGAAAAAGATCTGTGGATTTTTAACCTTCATTACATTACATTAACTGCTTTTGTATAGTTTGAGTCAAAGTTACAAGTGTGCTGATCACCCAGAGAGCGTGCATGGTACCATCTTAGGTGTGAATTCACTCCTCCCCCCACCCCCTCCTATCTGCTTGCTTTCTGTTGAATTTTACTACCAAATGTGCACATGGGTATTATGTGCTTAGTTCCAATAGTGACCCCAGGTGATGTTTTTCCATTTTTAGGACACTTCACTCACAAGGTCAGGGGTGTGTAGTTTTTGTTGTTGTTGTTGTTTTGTTTTGTTTGTTTGTTTCAACCGTTCACTAAGAGGATGCGAGTGTTTTTGTTACCCGGCTATCTTGTACAATGCACAGGTCAGGGCTTCTGGTTGCCATGACCATGACAGTGTTCACTGCATCCAACAAGTAGGTTTTTATCCCATCCTCCCCCTTCTTGGTCTCTTGCGTCCTTTATGTCACTTTGTGACTGTGTGTCCTCATCTGTGAGCTCCCACTTACTAGTGAGAACATGGAGGTTTGTTTCTGCATTCCTGAGATGCTTCACTTAGGGTGATTGTCTTCCGTTCTCACCACATTGCTGAAAATGACGTAATTTCATTCTTTTTGTGGCTGAGTAATGCTCCACAGTATATATTAATACACACACACACATATTTTACATTTTCTTTATCCACTCATGAATTGAAAGGTTATTAGAAAGATTCCTCATCTTTATAATTGGGAATTGTACTATGACAAACATTTGAGTGCAGATGTTATTTTCATAAAATGACTTAATTTTTCTTGGGTAAAGGGCCAACAGTGGCATTGCTGGATCAAAAGGGGACGCTACATTTATACCTGTGAGGACCCTCCACACTGTTTTCCACAGAAGTGGTATTGATGTGCAGTCCCATCAGTGGTGTTTAAACATTCCTAGCTGTCTGCCTCTACACCAGAAACTACTATTGTAGTTTTTTTGTTAGTTTGTTTGTTTTCATTTTTAATGATGGCCATTCTGATAAGGGTAAGGTGGTTTTTCATTTCTTTAAAAGTTTTAATTTTCATTTCTTTGATAATTACTGATGAGTATTTTTTAAGTGTTGTTTAGCCATTTGTTTAACTCCTTTTGAAAAACTACTGTTCATATAATTCATTCCCTTTTTTTGATGAGGTGTTTTGTTTTGTTTTCTTGCTGATTTATTTGAGTTCTTTGTAGAATTTGATAATCTTAATGGGGGATAGTGGTGCCTGATGATTATTTTAGTTTATGTCACCCTAATGAATAATTATCAGGAAGATATTTTCATGTTTTATTTGCCATCTGTATGTTCTTTTTGGTTGAGAATCTGTTCAAGTATTTGCTTTTTAAAATTGTGTTTTCACTTTTTAGTTGATGAATGTTAAGAGATTTAAAACAATTATGGAGTAGCATTCTTTGTCAGATGCACAGTTTCCAAATATTCTCTCCCAGTCTTCTCTCCTTATCTTTCTATGGTCTTAACAGAAAAAAAGATATATTTTCTATTTTAGGTCTTTTACTTTCCTTACCTTTCCATTCACAGATTTAACTGACCAATTTGATGATGAATCGATTGGTTTTCTTGCCAATTTCCTCTTGCTTTTAGAGAAGATAATTCTCTTTGAAGTTTCTTGTGGACATTAGATGAAAAATCAAAGGCATGTACTATTCAATGAAAACACATGTATTCATGTTGGCAGCTATGTGCAGAGAATGTACAAGGATGTATTTTCAGATCTTGTGGGTTTTGTTACTGTTATTAGTTTTCAAGTTAATGCCATTTCCCAGTCTCAAATCCCAGCACACACAAACCATATCTCTACAAAAGGGATCTGGACTTCTGTTCCCTTTAATATCTTCCAAAGTAATTCTGGTGTCAAGTTTTTAGAGAAGTACTACAGTATGGGGTTACTAAGTAAAGATGGGCACCACAGTATCTTCTAAAGAGCATTTCGATGAGAACTGACTTGACCAGTGGGCTTTAACCTTGTCACGTATGTGCAGCATCACCACCTCCGTGTTAACTGGCTATGGAATACGCTGGTCTGTCTTCCTTTTAATTGTTTATAGGAGGAATTATCTCAATTGACAAAAATTAACTAGATATGTTTTTTCCTTACAGTCCCTTAAGAAGGTGTTCCTTTTTAAGATTATTAACTAAGTTGACAAATTTACTCACTTTGTCAGTTGACAAAGATGATTTTAGATTTGTTTTGGTCCCATACATGATGATTCATCCACTTTTTGTTCAATAAGTTGAAGAGTCTCAGAAAAAGGGAAAACTAAAAAAATTACAGAAGTAAATCTTGATAAGGTTATCAAAGTAAGGTCTGATTTCAATACTGGCCAGTTTACTATAAGCACCCAGGGCCGTGCACTGTTATAATGAATGTAAATTTCTGTAACTTCAAGGGAATCCTCCTGGGAAGCAGAATAAACAGAATTAACCTATTCCCTCCCCTAAGAGGAAACTTGTTTTTTATGTTTATTAGTTTTGTTTTCTTTCTTGTTCTAACATTGTTAGATTAGTTCATTGACCACATGTAGGAGAAACCTATTGAACTTTATGGGTCCCACTTAATGTCTGGCAAAGTGTCCATGTTTGAAGGCTAACAAATAGATTTTGAATCTGACAAGATTTAATTCCTATTAAACTAACACACTTCAGCTATAAACATAAATCCTGACTACTGTGCTGGGGCTTGGTAAATGCCCTTAAGAAAGAAAAGCTGAGCTTATACTTTAATGTATTTGTTTTCTTCAACTGAAAAACCACTGGGATTCAACAAATTTTTATACCGTGGGCAGAAGCATATTATTCAAAAAGATTCCTTTGAAGCCTCCTGGGTGAAAATTATCATTAAAAAGTCTTTCTCTTGCTTGTAGTAAATATGTTGTCATTGGAAATATAGCAAATGTAGCAGTAAACTCACTACGAAAAGAAATCCTACTGCATGACTATGAGATACAAGTTGAAGTAACCGGGATTTTTTTTTAAAGCAAGGCCAGATGCATTTTACTTTAAAACACTGAATACTGTCTCCTTAAGAAAGCACAATTTATAGATTTTAATCATTAAAGATGCCATAGCTATGAACACACTCATCTTTGAGGATAGAGCAATACAGATTTTTGAACTGTTTTTGCTAAAAGGTTTTGTCATCTAGTTTTATATAAATTCATTAAACTTATCACCTTGTAAAGTATATTGCATTATGGTTTTCATAAGATGATCCCTTGTCTTTGTGGAGCAGAAGAGTGGCAGTGTTAATCACAGGCCAACATCATTCATCACGGATGGCTTCCTCCTTCAGAGAAATAAAAGCGATTTCATGTGCAGTATTCCATTTATTTTTGCACATTGGCCATGTCCCTGTGAAGAAAATTTCCATTCCAAATTTACTGAAAATATTAGCAAAGGCATAAAGAATATAATGTCCAAATACAAGTTAGAATTTGAGGAGTAAGACAGGATTTTTCTTAAATGTTTATATTTAAATAATTGAAGATTCATAGACAGTTGAAAAGTTGTCCAGATGGAGGTCTGACATATTCTTTCTCCAGTGTGGTCCTCTAGTAACCTCATTTATAGCTTTAATAGAATATAAAAATCCATACGTTGACACCAGTACAATATGTAGGGTTTATTCAGATTTTTTCAGTTTCATATACAATTATTTGTGTGTGTGTATGTGTATGAATTTCTATGCAACTATCTCATGGATTTAAATGCTTGTAACACCACCGCAATCAAGATTTAGAATTACACCCCATCATAAGACTTCCTCCTCCAACCCCCACTACTACTTCCCAACTACTGGCAACCATTAATTTGCTCTCCATCTCTGCAATTTAACATTCAGATAATTTTACATAAATGGATAATACAGTGTGACTCATACGTTCTTATTGAAATTAGCTTTCTACACTCACACCCTTGAGAGATCCATCCAAGTTGTTGTTTCAATAGTTCTTTCAGCTATATTGATATAATCAAGGGCCATGATTTTCAATCGGTGATCTTAGGTGCACTGCAAAACTTTTTAAAGATCATTCATTAAATTATTTTCAAAAGAAGTTAAAAGCACAGTATTTTTTAAATATTTTTTATTTTTTTGGTCAACATAATTTAAGTGTGTCACCAAAGTGTAACTATAGTTTCAAGTATGCTGTGAGATTAAAATAAGTTGAAGAATATTTATTTAGGTTATGATATACTATAACTTCTTTAACAATCCACCTGTTGTTAGAAATTTTGCTTGTCTCCAGTTTTTGACTTTTAGAAATAAAACTGATCTGTGCATAGTTTTAGACAACATTAATTTCTATTTGTCTGAGACAGATGCCCCAAAGTATGTATGCCAGTTTATATGGTGAGCAGATATAGTCATGCAGAAAGATGAAAGTAGACAGAAGCCACAGTGGCAAGACAGCGTGGTGGGAAAGGTTGTGTTCTCTGAGACAAAATTGTAATGGTTGTACATGTAAGTTTCACAACTTACTATCTGTGAGGTCCTCATTGACAAAATGGAAATTATAATGATAATGATACTATTTCAATCAGGTCATCATGATGTGTGAGTTAGTCAATTCATGACAAAATCTTAGACACACATATCACCAAAAGAAAAAAAAAACCTCTCAATAAATATTATCTTTTTTAATTAATAAGGTTTTTTTGTTGTTGTCATTGTTTGTTTGTTTTTTGAGATAGAATCTCACTCTGTTGCCCTGGTTGATAGAGTGCCATGCCCTAGCTCACAGCAACCTCAATGTCTTCGGCTGATGGGAGCCTCTTGCCTAAGCCTCCTGAGTAGCTGGGACTACAGGTGCCACCCCGGTAGTTTTTCTAGTTCTAGTAGAGACTTATACTTGTATTTGCCTTTGCTAATATTTTCAGTAAATTTGGAATGGAAATTTTCTTCACAGGGACATGGCCAATGTACAAAAATAAATGGAATACTGCACATGAAATCGCTTTTATTTCTCTGAAGGAGGAAGCCATCCATGATAAATGATGATAGCCTCATGATTAACACTGCCATTCCACAAAGGCAAGTGATAATCTTATGAAAACCATAATGCAATATACTTTGCAAGGTGATAAGTTTAATGAATTTATATAAAACTAGATGGTAAAACCTTTTAGCAAAAACAGTCCAAAAATCTGTATTGCTCCATCCTCAAAGATGATTGTGTTCATAGCTATGACATCTTTAATGATCAAAACCTATAAATTGTGCTTTCTTGAGGAGACAGTATTCAGTGTTTTAAAGTAAAATGCATCTGGCCTTGCTTTAAAAAAAAATCCGGGTTAATTCAACTTCTATCTCATAATCATGCAGTAGGATGTCTTTTCTCGCTCTTGCTCAGGCTGATCTTGAACTAGTGAGCTCAAGCAATCCACCTGCCTCAGCCTCCAGAGTGCTAGGATTACAGACGTGAGCCACTGTGTCTAGTTTCAATATGTATTACCTAATATTATAATGTATATAACTTTGGCTACAAATAATATTAAATATTTGCCCCTATATTTGTTAGATGTCTTATATTATGAATTAAACGTTCCTATCTGAAAATACTGATGTTGCCTAAGAATTTTTATTTTTGATTTGTTTTGTTTTTAGAGTTTTGGAAGCAAATGCATGTATCTATGTCAATATTAAATAAATTATTATTTATAATATTGAATGATGAAACATACAATTTTCTGAGAATACAATTTTTCCATAAAATTTATTGCTTTTATGTTTAAAAAATCTCTAGTTGACATATCAAGGGAGAACTTTCATGAGCCGGCTAACACGGGGATGAATGGTGTGTTCCCTAAATGTCCTCTGTCTGCACAATTTCATGGCAATCTGTCACAATTAGCCGAACTTGTTTCCATTTAATACACTGGTGGCATTCAAATAATTTAAGTTCTGGTTCCAAACAGAATATAAAACCTTGTTGAATATGAGGAAAAAGGAAACCTCAAAACCACCTTCAAAACATATTGAAACTTTAAAATATTTCTGAAGTTTTAAAGAGTCCCTAGGGTAAAGAAGAAAGTCTGGAGATAGTGTCTTGAAATGAACAGAGAGGCGAACGCTCTGGCCGCAATCCCTCAGGCCAAATATACTGTGTGATTTGGCCAACAGCACCATTTCCACTCTCTATTTTATTTAACTCCAGCAAGTTTCATAAAATGCAGCAAAGAGTAAATATTTGCTTCAATGAGATTATTTTTAATGGCTTCCCAGTGTGTGCAGCTTATGTACCCAGAGTAAAATCTTTGTTATTATTGTTATAAAGTTATTATAAACTTGGGATTTCCTATCCGTTCGTTCATTTAACACACAGAGGAAAGGCTTATTACCGCATGCATACGTGGCACTAATCTGGCCACTAAAATCATATGGTTGAGCAAAAGAAAGAAACACCCTTTTTTAATGAAAACGTATTCTTCTGAGGATTTTGACATGCAAGGGTTATGCAGCAGGGTCAGCAGGGCTGGAAGAGTTGCAGACATGCTAATACGGGAGATGGGAGGGGGCTCTCCCACTAGGTCATGGGAAAGAAGTCCAGCTATCAGGAGTGAAAAAATAATAAAATCATTTCAAACAAAGAGCAGTAAGTTCTAAGGTGAATGAGTGATTAATCTCAATGATAAGCTTATACATGATTCATTCTATAGGGCCTTAAGAACATGTGAAAAAACAGAGCTGTGTCAAAAAGAGTTTAAATGGTAGACGGCCTCCAGTCTAGAGGGCCACGCACTGGGTTCTTCTAAGAACATCACTGTGGGTGTGTTCATCTTTCCTGCAAGAACATGCATACTTTAAGGTAAGAAAGTAGGGTCTTACTCAGTCCAAAAGGTCCTAGGTCTGTGTGGAGTAGGTCAGATATCAAGTCAATATCTGTTGAGCAAATACCTTAAAATACCTTAGTTTAACTAGATAATTTTGTTCAAAATGAATTTTTTTTTTTTTTTTTTGCAGCTTATTGTTCCATATTGAATACCTGGACACTCTAAGGACTAAAAACACTATTAAATTGATTTCAACATTCTTTCCCTCTATTTTTTTTTTCTCATTGACTATGCTAACTGCCACCAACCACATGAAACAATGTTCTGACTTTGTATACCTGGAACTGGGAAGGAAGAAGATAGTTTAGATGTTCTAAGCAATGCCCAGGCCTAGAGAATATGCAGTGATGATGATGTACCCAACTTCTGGAACTTACAGAAAATGAAATAAATGATGAGTAAACATGTTCAAAGTAACATCATATGTTATTGGGAAAGAAAATTGTTCAAAATAAGAGAAAGGTGACAGGATATTGGTTGGTGTCTTTAGATGAAGGTTGTTTTATGTTAATAAGTATAAAATTAAATAAAGACTTAAAATTGCTTATAGACTATTTTAAGTGAACATTAAAAGAATAAAGAATATATACTTTGAAAATAGTAACTGGTAATAAGATAAAATATTTTTGTAGAAAAATTTTTAAAAATCTGTCAAAAAGCATTTATAGTAAACTACAAGTTTAGTTTAATATTAAGTTTACTTTTTAGTTTAGCTTACTATTTAGTTTGCCATTACTATTTAGTTTACCATTAATATTAAGCTATAACATTGGTTTAAAAGTATTCCAAAGAACATGAGAGATGTACATATGATAGAATAAAAATTAGGGACTAGAGACCACAGAATGTTGTGATCAATTATACATGGGGTGAAGAATAATAAGGGATTTGAAGGTAAATGGAATTATCAGGCTTGCAATTTAGGATATTGCCTAATCACTCAGGCTACGCCAAGTTTATCAGCTTCAAAAGTTTCCAGTGGGAGAGATCTGAGTGACCCTCACACATGTAAACTAAGACTAGAGGTCACATTCTGAGGTGGCATTATAAGCAGGCAAGAGAGCAGCAGCACAAGGTAAAGCCATCCCTTCCCGCCAACACACCATTCCCTGGTCAATCAAGTGGAGGAGGAGGCAAGTAACTAACAAGGGAGCAGCTGCCCACATACCGTTTTTACGTGTGGATGCCCCTCTGCATCCTGCCAGAGACACCACTGAGTGGAAGGAATGGAAGGACCTATACCACAAAGCTGAGGTAAAGGGAGGGTAGAGGGCAGAAAACTGGTGCTTCGCCATGTCTAACCCAACTCACGTAATAAAAGGTTAAGGTCCAAATGATGAAATGATTTCAGTACATATTTGGATATTGAATTGTGTCAACACATTTTGTTTTATGAACTTCTCTGATATTTCTCACAGAAAAGCAGTAAAAACCCAAATACAGCAGTCCTACTGAATTATCTTACTTTCCAGTTTTTCCATTTTAAAATGAAGTATATATTTTTCTTGATCAGGGATATTAATATTTTAACCAGGACTCTGCTAAAACCATTTATTTATTAAACAGTATTTTGAGTGACTTCTAGATTTTATCAGGGGCACTAGGGAAATCCATATCCTCTTTCTCCTCGATGTTTTTATAGCATAGTAAATTTATTTACCAATGTTCATGAACACTTACGTCTGACCACCACTTTTCCACTGACCAGCACCTTCCACTCTGGCAGGTTTGATACTCCTCTACTTTGGGGAGTGTCCTGTGCTAATGGAACAGCTCAGCTGAGCAAGCAGCATCAGAGGGCCAGGGAACAAGGAGCTCTTAGTCTGAGAATCCCTTTAATCTTCTGCAGGTCCTTAAGAGGAAAGATTTGAGCCCCACTCTCTGTGGATGCCCAGACAGAGAGGGTACAGCAGCTCCTAAGAACCTCAGATCAATCGTCTCGATCAGCAGCCATGGGAAGGGGTGGAGAAGGGGAGGAAAAGAGTCTGAATGAAGGAAACCTAGCCCTCGGGTCATCTCTGTCCTTCTCTGGAATGTCACACAGATCCCCTAAGACCATCGAGCCCCCTATGGCTCCTGCAGTGTGGGCCAGCATTGGGCAATGATAGTGTGGACACAAGCAAGGTGATAAATGAGGGTGAGGCCCCCAGCGGAGGTCAGGACATGGTAGGGGAGAATCATATGGTACCTGCTGTCCCAGCTGGGTCTGTGATGATGGGAGGAGCTGGGAGGAGCTGGAAGTATGCAAGCAGCCTGCTGCTTTGTCCTCAAGGCTCCCAGCTCATGACAACAGCAGCTTCTGGGCTCATGAGGGTAGAAAGACTGTCTAGCAGCACAGGAGACACCTGACTGCCAGATATATGAGGTAAGGAGAAAGAAGGAACGCCATGTATCTTGTTGGCTGGGTGCCAAGCCTCTGGCTGGTTGACCTTTGCTGATATCTTACTCCTTGTTCTGTTCCACAACTTCCTCCTGTGTAATCTCCGGTAGGTTCTAGCATTTTCCCCTCTGAGTTACAACCAATTTATGATTGTTTGTTTCCTTCTTTTTCATCTACAACTTCTTTTGAAATGATCTGGCAACTGGGGTCTCTGCTCAGCCATCTTCCCTGGTCTCCCCTGGAATCATTTGCTATTAAAGTGGTGTAATGATCCTTACATCTCCAGCTCTTTGGTGGCCTCCAGTCTTTGAGCAAGGGGTTAGACCTAGGCCCAAATGTTACATTTCTTGAAATCAGAGACTTCTAGTCAAGAAAAAGGGAGAAATAGACACCAAGTGCCAGCAAATAATGTCTACTACAGTAGGAAAATAGAAAAGTGAATTCATTTCATTCATACATATCTATGACTTATTTTATTCCATTGGTATAAATAATTAAATTTATAAAAAAAATGTGCAATGATTTGTCAAATCTGTAAATGTTTAAGAATAGTGCTGAAAGAATTTACACTTAAAAAGAAAGTTATGCTATAATCTTTCAATCTTAAGATTTTGTAATCATGTGATCGTTGTGGTCCTTTTTGTCTGTAAAAATTTCACCCCCTGAGTGTTCTTTGGATAGAGTTTTTTGCGGCCTTAATGTGACTTTATGCTGTCTCTGGGTGAAATTGCACACTTTCTGTTTCCTTTGAATGTAGACTTTTATTTATTTGTTTTTTTGGCACTTTTTTTCTTGAGATAGAGTCTCACCATGTCACTCTCAATAGAGTGCCATGGAGTCACATCTCACAACAACCTCCAACTCTTGGGCTTAAGCTATTCTCTTGCTCACCCTCCCAAGTAGCTGGGACTACAGGTTCCCATCACAATGTATGGCCAATTTTTTGTTGTTGTTGTAGTTGTCATTATTGGTTTAACTGGCCTAGGCTATGTTCGAACCCACCAGCCTCAGTGTATGTGGCTGGCACCATAACCACTGTGCTACTGGTGCTGAGCCTGAATGTAGACTTTTAAAATGGAATAAAAGTAATGATCATTTGGGAAATATTGTCCTCCACAATATATTTGATAATAGAGATCAAGACAGGATAGTGTGAAGATGGCTCCTTTGAACATAGATCATCTGGAAATCATGCTCATTGGGCCAGAGGTAGACATTAGGCTGCTCCTCACGTGTCTTGGATTTATCTGTACTGTCTCTAAATTATAAAATGTTTTCATCACAAATAACATGCATGAACACCAATCTTTAGCTTCTACTCATAGATTCATGCAAAATTTAAAATTACACCTAGAATACAGGAGGGTATAAGCTGTTCTCATAATTTGCAAAACACTATGTACATTGAAAATACTAATTTCTTGAGATAAATTGTATGGCATATAATCATTATAAACATAAATATTAAATGCGTGTAAAGTTACAATAATAAAACAAGTATATCAGAAAGGCCAAAATTTTGTCAACATTTAAAATGTGGAAGAATTGTGGACTTGTTTCACCTTCTCCTTCTGGCTGACGTAAATGCCACATTTCCTTAGAGGTTTGCTCAGTAAGTGTCTCCAAGTGGAGGACTTGCCATGTCACACTGCATCATGTAGTCAAATTTCATCTTATCTTTGGTTACTAATTATAGCTTATTGGTTTCCACAACCCACTCTTCAAGGTTTTCTTTTTTTTTTTTTTTTTTTTTTTGAGACAGAGTCTCACTTTGTTGCCCTTGGTAGAGTGCTGTGGTATCATAGCTTAAAGCAATCTCAAATTTTTGGGCTCAAGTGATTCTTTTGCCTCAGCCTCTGAGGTAGTCAGGGCTACAGCACCTGCCACCATGCCTGGATAATTTTTTTTTTTTTAAGAGATGAGGTCTCACTTTGGCTCAGACTGGTCTTGAACCCGTGAGCTCAGGCAATCCACTTACCTTGGCCTCCCAGAGTGCTGGGATTACAGGTATGAATCACCACACCCAGCCAAGTATGTTTTATATTTCATTCATAATTTTGTAGTTCATGTGCTTTACAAATTCAATAAATATCATTTTAGCTGACAATTATGCAGAAATTGCCGTTCTAATCATAACATATTTGGAGGAACTTTATAAACTCGAATATAAGTGTTTTCTTAAGTTTTCTTTCCTGCTAAATAAGAATATTTCCTACAAGATTTTATAATTAAGAATTAAATTAGGTAATACAATAGCAAGATGTCTCCCAGTGATATATGGACCATTTTCAGTGTAATTACTAAGTGGCTGACAGAACTTATTAACTGAGAAGAGCATATTATGGTCTGTGCAATGGCAGGTTGGATGCTCTTGGATTCCAGGGAACTGTGGTGGTTAGAAAAACCCCTCATTTGTCATTTTGACTTTATTATGACCCTATTCACAATAGGGACATAGAATCAATCTAGGTGTCTGTCAACATATGAATAAAGAAGTGTGGTGTGTGTTATACATAATGGGATATTCCTTAGCTAACAAAAAGAGTGAAATTTTATCATTTATAGTAACAGGAAAAATTATGAAGGTTATATGTTAATTGAAATAAGTCGGGCACAGGAATATAAATACTGCATGTTCTCACTCACATGTGGGGGCTAAAGAAGATGATTGCGTGGAAGTTGAGTGGCAGAGTGATAGCTGTCAGAGGCTGGGAAGGGCGCACGAGTGGTTAGGATACAGAGAGTTTGGTTAATGGGTGCAAACATGCAATTAGATAGAAGTAATAGATGCCAGTGTTCCGTAGCAAAATAGGGCACTACGATTATCAATAATTTATTGTATATTTTAAAATAGCTGCAAGAAAAGATTTAGAGTGTTCTCCATGCAAAGAAATGGTAAGTGTTTGAGATGGTGGATATGTGATTACTATGATTTGATCATTGCATATTACGTGCATGTAACAAAGTATCACAAGCACTCCATAAATATGTACAGTAGTTATCTATCAATTAAACTAATAATTTCTAGGGAAATTTTTTTAAAGTAAAATAAAACAGAAAAATAAAGTAACAAAAGCTGGATTAAAAAACAAGTAACAAAAGCTGGATTAAAAATCATATCATAATGCTAATGTTAGAAATTTAATAAAAACAGGATTTCAGAGGGAAGTATTTCTTATAAAGTGCAGTGGAGTGTAGGATAGCTTAGAATAGGTTTTATCAAATCAGAGTCCCTAATTTCAATTCTAGGTTCCACTGACTTCCCAAAGTATGTCCTTAGGAAATTTACCGTATTCCCTGGCTCAATGTTATCCTATATAAAATGGGGTTATTATGACTCAAATAAGTGATTTGGAGAATTAAAATGTCCAAAGGGTTTAAAATAGTGACCCATGAAAATTTAAATGTTATCATCTGTTTTAATATGTAAAGTGTATATAATAATTTAATTTTAACATACAAAGCATATTTTATCTTAGTATCCATTCATTAATTTTGCTTTTATTTATTTATTTTCTTTTTTTGTTTTATAGAGACAGAATCTTAGTTTATTGCCCCCAATAGAGTGCCATGGCATCACACAGCTCACAGCAACCTCCAACTCCTGGGCGTAGGCAATTCTTTTGCCTCAGT
>CAUYQV010186047.1:0-11285 GCA_963574575.1 Galagoides demidoff
ACATCACAGCTCACAGCAACCCCAAACTCATGGGCTTAAGTGATTCTCTTGCCTCAGCCTCCCAAGTAGCTGGGACTACAGGCACCCGCCACAATGCCCAGCTATTTTTTGGTTGTAGTTGTCATTGTTGTTTGGCAGGCCTGGGCTGGATTTGAGCCCACCAGCTCCAGTGTATGTGGCTGATGCCCTAGCCCCTGAGCTATAGGCGCCAAGCCAAAGGGTATATGCATTTTGATGGCTATTGCCTAATTGCTCTCCATAAATATTGGAACAATTTATCTGAAGGAAGTATCCAGCCATATAATATGAAGAGACATACATGGCTGGTCACTTTCTGGACAGCCCTCATATTTTTCCCAGTGACATATCACAATGGTTACTTCCCCACTCCACTCCACTGCCAACACAAAGTTCGAAAGCCTTGTTTATCTTTGTGGCCTGTTAGTTGAACATAGTATCTCTCAATGGAGTCTTAAATGCATGTATTTTAGTGAAGTAAGCATGTTTCGATTCCTTTAAGGGTCTTTGTGTTTTCCTTTTTGTGAAATTCTGTCATATGGGGTCAGGTGCGGTGGCTCACGCCTGTAATCCTAGCATCTGGGAGACCAAGGTGGGTGGATTACCTGAGCTCACAGATTGGAGACCAGCCTGAGAAAGACTGAGACCTTGTCTCTAAAAATAGCCAGGCATTGTGGCAGGCACCTGTAGATACTTTGGAGGCTGAGGCAAGGGAATCACTTGAGTCCAAGAGTTTGAGGTTGCTATAAGTTTGGATGCCACGACACTCTACTGAGGGCGACAAAGTGAGACTCCGTCTCAAAGAAAAAAAAAAGGAATTCTACCATATGCTCATATATTTTGTCCATTTAAAATATATTTTTATTATGAAATATATATACAGAAAAGTATATAAACTATTTTGTATATTTAAGTAAATAGTTAAAGAGCAAGTACTTCTGTACCCATCAAAAATGGGCATTAGTATTACTGGTCAAAAACTAGAACTCTGTCGGCCTCTTAGAACCACAATTTAACTAATTTGTGCTTAGACATTTGGGGTGTAGTATGGACCAATGAGAAATGATGCTGGTATGAATATTTTTGTATACTAATCCTGATACTTAAAATTCAACATTTTTTTCTTTCTTTTTTTTTTTTTTGAGACAGAGTCCCACTTTGTTGCCCTCAGTAGAGTACTGTGGCATCATATCTCACAGCAACCTCAAACTCTTGGGCTTAAGCGATTCTCTTGCCTCACCCTGCCAAGTAGGTGGGACTACAGGCACCTGCCACAGTGCCTGACTATTTTTAGAGATGAGGTCTCACTCTGGCTCAGGCTGATCTTGAACCTGTGAGCTTGGGCAATCCACTGACCTCGGCCTCCTAAACTGCTAGGATTACAGGTATGAGCCACTGCGCCCAGCCAGCATTTCCTTATAATATACATGCTGGGATATAGACTATGCCTACCTTAAATTTTATTAGATTATATCAAAGTCTTTTCCAAAGTGGCTGTACTAGTTCACACTCCCACCAGTGGCATACAAGGATTGCTGGTCTTAATTGATTTATATGAGGTCTTTATATACAGCATTATGGAAATGGAAATTAGCTCTTTGTACTATGAGCGGCAATTTTTTTTTCTGAGTATAGAATGCTTTTAAAGAAACACTGATATTTTCTCCCAGAGGAATGAAAATGTAACTGGAAGAAATGAAGCGTTCTAATTTAGAAACATTTAAATGAAAAACATGGAATACAAGATGCTAAACATAATATTGATGTTAGTTCAAAATGAAGTGTTTAGGCTTTGTCAGGCACTTTTTAAATCCATCATATACATTCACTAGTTTAATTTTTACAACAACCTTAATAGGTAGATACTATTTTTTGCTCCATTTCAAAGATGTGAAATAAGAAGCTGGACTGAAGGTGTTTTCTAGGATTAACTTAAGGAGATTTAATAAACTCAGATTCTTAACTGATAAAGAAATTTTCTTTTATAATTTGTTTCCTTCTTGGGAATGAATGATACCCCATCCCCATCCTGGGCTTCTTTTCCCTGTCCTCTCAGATCTGCACTATACCTAAAACTTTCTCTTTCTCTCTCTCTTTTGAGGTAGGATCTTGCTCTGTTTCTTAGGCTAGAGTGCAGGGGTGTCATCATAGTCCACTGCAACTGCAAGTTCCTGTGCTCAGGCCATCTTTCTGCCTCAGCCTCCCAAGTGGCTGGAAGTATAAGCACATTCCTCGCACCAGATTACTTTTTCTATTTTTGTAGAATCTGAGTCTAGCTCTTGCTCAGGTTGAGCTCAAACTCCTGGCGTCAAGTAATCCTCTGCCTTGGGCTCCCAGACTGCTAGGATTACAGGTGTGAGCCTTGAGGCCAGCCCTAATTAAAAAAAAAAAAAATTTTTTTTTTTGAGACATAGTCTTATTTTGTTGCCTTCCATAGAGTGCTGTAGAGTCACAGCTCATAGCAACCTCCAACTCTTGAGCTTAAGTGATTCTCTTGTCTCAGCCTCCTGAGTAGCTGGGACTCCAGGCACCCACCACAACGCCCAGCTATTTTTGTTGTTGTTGTTGTTGTTGTTGTAGTTGTCACTGCTGTTTTAGCAGGCCAGGGCCAGGTTTGAACCTGACCCACAGGACTGCCCCTAATTTTTAAATTTCTTATAGTGACATGGTCTCTTTCTGTCTGTCACCCAGGCTGGAGTGCAGTGGCATCATCACAGCTCACTGCAACCTCAAACTCCTAGGCTCAGATGATCCTCTTGCCTCAGCCTCCCCAGTAAAAGGAACTAACCACATGGTTAGGCATGGTGGAGCGTGCCTGTAGTTATTTCTTTGGGGGGCCTGTAGTACATTTCTTTGGGGAAGTTCATCCTTTAGCATGTCATAGGCCACTATCCTTAGAAAGGAAAATCTTCTTTGGTCTAGATTGCCTAAACTCTTTCAAGTTGCATAAATTCCGTTTCTCTGGGATGCCTCCATTCAGTTTCTCCCCTGGTATTTGAAACTCAACATACTAAACACTTTAATAACATACCTCTCCCAACTTGCATGTTGTGCCAATTTTCCTGGACAAGTATCTTGTCTATTCACTGGCTTTGCGACCTTAGATTATTTCACAAATTAAATCAATTAATTTTTTTGAATTGGAATCTTTATGAATGGTACACAAAAAGATACAAAGAAGATGCCTGCGATATAAGTCTTACTCTCACTTGGTTCCCTAGGCATCCAGGCTCCCTCCCTCCCCAGGTAACCAATGTTACCAACTGTGAGAGTGATTTTTGATTCCTTCTAATATCGGTTATATCTCCAGTCCTTCCATGTCTGTGAGATGTGTGCCTATTCCTTTCCAGGCCCTGGTGACCTTATATCTGGTTGACTTCATATATAAATAGTTATACGCGTTTATTATATATATATATATGTTAAATCTCCCCCATGGCCTTCTGGCCTGAGTTTTCATCACGTCGCTTCCTGGATGAAGAACCCAGAGGCGTGAGGGGCAGGGGTTGGGGGTGATGGAGAAGAGGACCTAAAGGGGACTTAGGTACGGGGTTCAGAGTGATCGACTGGCGTGAAGCTCTGCTGGAATTTCTACACCCATTCCTTCCATCTTAGGCCCCCTTTCGGTCCTCTCGTCCAAACGCCTTTCGTTTGCAAGGGCCCAGACAGAGACAGAGACAGAGAGATACACAGAGACAGAGACGCCGAGACACCAGCATCTCTCTACCCCTTCTGTTCCGCCCCATTGCTCTGACGGACACCACCCCTTAGCCAATAGCATCCACGATGTGTTACGGAAGGGCCAATGAGAGACAGAGGAGGGCGGAAGATTTCCCCGCCCCCACTTCTAGGCTTGGTTGAGCCGTGCAGGTAGGTCCGGGGTTGGGGGAGCTGCCGTTGGCACTGGTGCCCCTGGGGGTGGGGGCACGAGTGGGTAGGGGTGATGGTGGGGAAGAGGGGGCAGCCCCCACCGGGGAAGCCTGAAGGGGCTGCCTGGCCAGGAGGCGGGTGACTGAGGGGCCCGGGGAGCGGGCGCCGCCGAGGGCCCTGGAAGCGGCTGGGCTGGGGGAGCGCCGACGCGTGTGTGGGGCGCAGGGACCCCCGCCCCGCGCCCACCAGTAGGCCTGGGCCACGGGCGGTGGGCCGAGGGGCCCGGGGGCCTGACTGTCCCGGGGGAGGGCCAGGGCTGGGGGCGCCAAGCGGAGCCCGGGGCGCCAGGCCGAGCCGAGGTGGGACGGACCGACGCGAAGAGGAAGGGAGGCTGCATCCCGCGGGCCGCCCCTCCTGAAGCGAGCCGGGGCAACGGCCGCGGGCACCCGTGTCCTGAGCCCACCTCCTTATTCTCCCCCTCCCTAACCATGAGAATGGGGCAGAAGGAGTCGCCCCTCTGCGGGAAGGTGGGGGGGCAGGTTTGGGACTGGGGTCCAAGGTGGGGGGAGGGGTGAGAACTCAGGCTGTGCTTTCTCTCCTGGCTTTGGAGGTGGGGGTCGCGGAGGGCCTATTAAACTCGCCTGAGACTTTGGGTCAAGAGTCAAACTCCCCCTTTTCTCCCTTAAAATCCAATGAGCGGTGAGTAAAGTGATGCCAAGTCTTTGAAGCCGAAGTGACAAACGCATAGCAAGGAACAAATCCACTCCGGAGGTTTTTATTTTTTAGTATTTTTTAAAAAGGAGGGTACTTTTCAACATTTATTTTTAAAGAGGTGGGTGCTGTTATTTTTGTCCCTACTCAGGCAAGCCTCCATTTTAAGCGAAGCTGTAACTGGTTAAGCTGGAATTTTATGCAGGCCTAGGACTTGAACAAGGATACCTCAAGAAGTCAATTAGTCCATCTTCCTGCCTCCAGGCAAACTTACCTTCCTTCTGTCCTCAAAATTAAGTTGTTTAGTGTGCTTTTAAAGATCTCTAGGGAAGAAGAGTCTTTTATTTGCTTATGGTAGGTACTTCAGTCAGTAGATTTTATTTTTCATATAAAATCGGCTCTGGAAGTTAAGCTTAAACTTAGGGCAGTAGGAATGATCAGAGAGATTTTAATTTCCTAAATAAAATTAAATATGATAAGGATCTTTTTTAGATTGTTAGTTAACAAATGATCTCAGTAATGTTTATGAAGTACCCTGGATAATCATTTTTTTTTCTCTCAGGATTTTGGTTTTCTAATTCTTTGATAGGCAATTTTACATTATCCTGAATGTGTGTTACATGTTTATTTCTCTCATTATATGAAGTTATTTCATACACACGTAGAGATACACAGACACTCATTTACTATTTTTCTAAAGGGTACAGTATTTTATATACCTTCTTGGTATGGTGAGGCAAATAGTACTTCAAATCTCTTCCCAGATAGCTTAAACTTATTATTTTCTTGATCAATTTTTAGTCTAAATGAAAGTTCTCTCTTTCAGATACCTGCTCAAAATCCAAAAATTACTGCTCATACTTGGTGACTAAGGGAATTACTAAGACTCCTTTCTTGCTTGTTTCTGAGTATTGTCTGAACTATTCCTGACACTATGAATGCTATTTGGATGCTTCTTAAGGTAAGATGTGTTATTTTATCACTACCAGCCTCATTTTTAAATTTTTCTTTAGAATTGAGAATGTTCTAATTTTCGGATTTGCTATTCTTCAATCCCTTTTCGTTACACTTCTCTGTCCTCAAAAAATATTCTCGTATTTGCTTCCTAGGATTGTTTGCTTACACCTTTGTGTTGCTGCCGTTCTTGATTATTGGTGTTAAAATATTAATGAAGTTCTTAAATTAACTTCCATTATAATGATATGATCATGTTTTTAACTTTATGACAACCTATGTAATTGTAAAGTTATGTTCAATCTTAGTAAGATGGGTTGGTAATTCAGACAACCAGGTCCACTTCAAACAGGTACTTTAGAGTCATAGGTATTAGGGTGTGTCCCACTCTTGCAAATCAGTAGCTGATTCACGTGTTAACAAAAGATGTGTCATTAACCATTTGTTTACTCTGAAACTTCATATAGTATATTAGAACATTCTAAGACCTGTTGGTTTACATGTATGACTCTTTGGAGAGTCCTGCTGCTCCCTAGTCCTTGGCATGAAATTTTACATTATACTTCTCAATAGGTAGCACTTGTGCCAAGTGTTGTCTCACAGGTTAAACCTAATTTGGGCAGTGTGGATAGGTGACCTTTAGATGAAAAAGCTGTTGATGTGGTGGTTCTCCAGTCTGTTTGGCTTCTCTAATCTCATATGTAGATGGCCAAAGAACTCTCCATTAGGGCTAAGTAGAGGGAAAAGCTTAAGGTCTATGTAGGGAAAATATGGGAGGAAGGATGGGGAAGGATTCAGAGTGACAGAAGCCCTCCACCAACTTCACCAACCTATAGAGTTGAACACTAGCGTAGTTAAGGTGGTTGTGTATGGCCAAGCCCGATGGCTCAATGCCTGTAATCCCAGAACTATGGGAGGCTGAGAAGGCTGGATTGCTTGAGCTCAGGAGTTCTAGACCAGCCTGAGGAAGAGTTAGACCTCATCTCTAAAAATAGCCTGGTGCTGTGGTGGGCACCTGTAGTCCTAGCTACTAGGGAGCCTGAGGGAAGATGATTGCTTAATCCCAAGAGTTTGAGGTTGCTGTGAGCTATGATGCTTCCGCACTCTACTCAGGGCAACAGGGTGAGACTGTCTCAAAAAAAAAAAAAAAAAAAAAAAGAAAGAAAAGAAAAGAAAAAGAAAAAAGGCCAGGCACAGTGGCTCATGCCTGTAATCCTAGCACTCTGGGAGGCCAAGGAGGGTGGATTGCTTGAGCTCACAAGTTTGAGACCAGCCTGAGCAAATGCGAGCCCCTATCTCTACTAAAAACTAGAAAAACTGAGATAAGAGGATTGCTTGAGCCCAAGTTGAAGGTTGCTGTGAGCTATGATACCATAGGACTCTACCCAGGGTGACAGCTTGAGACTCTGTCTGAAAAAAAGAAAAAAAAAAGTGATTGTGTGGTAATCTGCTCTGTGGAATTCCAGATTAATTCAGTGGATTAATCAGAAAATAATGTAATGCAGTCTGTGTAACCTAAATATATGGACTTGTGGGACATCTTTAGGTAATGTAGACTGAATTCTCATCTTCATTTGTATTTTAGCTGCTATTGTTGGATAATGAGCACACATTAACATAAAGGAAGCCAAAGTGGCACAATTTCTTTAGCCATTCTCCTTGTAGAGTTGGAGGGGTTGCATGGGTAACACAGCCAGTCCTGAACTGTCAAGAATTAGGGGATCTGTGGAAGAGAGTCTCTACTTCTTAACAAATGTTTAACATCAGGACCTGGTCATCTTTATGCTCTTTAGGAAGCAGGCGAGGGGATTGGGATCAATATATTGGATTTTGTTTTACAGTTTCCTTGCTTTTAACTCATGTTTTAGGTATATGGAGGCCTGATTTTGAAGATATTTGTAATGTTTAAGGTTTTACCTCTAAATGTCTGTGAACTTGTGTTATAATACAGTAATCCCTGAAGTTGTACCAAAGGCCACTTGTGTGGCAGGAATACAGAAAGGAAGTCAGCGCTGTCTACTTCATGAGCTACCACCTGTTAACTACTTGACTATATAATTATGTGACTGCCTTAATTTTATGTTCCCTGCCAGTCCTTTGATTCGTGAAAAATGTTTTCTAAGTCCGAACAAATTTTTTATTTGCTAATATTTTCCTCCTATTTTTATTATTTCAAAAACTTAAAAATCGGCTTGGCACCTGTGACTAAAGTGGCTAAGGCGCCAGCCATATACACCTAAGGTGGCGGGTTTGAATCCAGTCCAGCCCGCCAAAACAACAATGACAGCTGCAACCAAAAGATGCCCGAGTGTTGTGGTGGATGCCTGTGGTCCCATGGTCCCAGCTGCTTGGGAGGCTGAGGCAGGAGACTCGCTTGAGCCCAGGAGTTGGAGGTTGCCATGAGTTGTGATGCCACGGCACTCTGCCCAGGGGGGATAGCTTGAGGCTCTGTCTCAAAAAAAAAATCTTAAAAATTGTAATGTTTTACTTTGGGCAGGACAGCATCTGAGATTGTGGGCTGGAAAATAAAAACAGAGAGGGAACTCTATGTTCCTTTTCTTTTTCTTTTTGAGACAGAGTCTCACTATGTCACCCTTGGTAGAGTGCCATGGTGTCACAGCTCACAGCAACCTCAAACTCTTGGGCTTAAGCGATTGTCTTGCTTCAGCCTCCCAAGTAGCTGGGACTACAGGTGCCTGCCACAACACCCAGCTATTTTTTGTTGCGCTTGTCATTGTTTAGCTGGCCTGAGCTATCGAACCCTCCAGCTGGTGTATGTGGCCAGTGCCCTACTCACTGAGCCTTCTTGATTGTGAATATTGTTAATACACTTCTAAGATGTAGTTTCGGTTTGAAGCAACTTACTTTATTTTATTTATTTTTGAGACAGAGTCTTACTTTTCTGCCTTCAGAGGAGAGCTATGGTGTCACAGCTCACCTCTAACTCTTGGACTTAAGCGATTCTCTTGCCTTAGCCTCCCTAGTATCTTTGACTACAGGCACCTGCCACAATGCCCAGCTATTTTTGTTTGTTTGTTTGTTTAGCAGGCCAGAGCTGGATTTGAACCCACCAGCCTGGTGCATGTGGCTGGCGCCCTATCCACTGAGCTACAGACACCCCTCCTTTTTTTCTTTCTCAGGCCCAGGCTGGGTTTGAACCTACCAGCCACGGTGCATGTGGCTGGCACCCTATCCACTGAGCTATGAGCGTCCCAAAGCTACTTATTTTTAAAAGAAATGATAGGTTAAATCATGTGTGTACTTTAGAGCCCAGATGCTCATTTTTTGCAGTTCTAATGCTTTGTTTCCAGTTATTTTAGAATGCACTCCGTATTTCTGTTTGGCATTGCTAACATGTTAGACCTGAATATGTGCTTGTTTCCCTCCTCATAGAAAATGGCCATTAAGCCATTGACCCTTTTCACGAAACAAAGTACCAAAGGAAATATAAGTAATAAAGGAAAGTACTTACAAATAAAAACTCCTCATTTTAAGGCACTCTTATTAATTAGAAGTTCCCTTAGAAATTGTTATTTTTCTCTTTTTCTCTGTATCAAGAGTCCACACCATTTTAAAGGCTGAATATTGCCAGTCATGACTAAGCAATTCAATGATGTTTCTAGGTCTAGTTGTTAGGGTTAGGGCATGGTTGAGTTGGGAGAGGAACTGAGAGAAGGGGAATTGGGGGAGTTGGACAAAAGAGCAGAAGTAGGAGGAGAGGAAAGATACATGGTTTTTGGTGTGGCATGGAGCCACCATCATTTATCTCAGGTAGCTCTTCTTCTTTTTTTTTTTTTTTTGAGACAAAGTCTCATTTTGTCGCCCTCAAGAGCAACCTCAAGCTCTTGGGCTTAAGTGATCCTCTTACCTCAGCCTCCCCAGTAGCTGGGAACACAGATACCCACCATGATGCCCGGCTGTTTTTTAGAGATGGAGTCTCGCTCTTGCTCAGGCTGATCTCCACCTCCTGAGCTCAGGCAATCCACTAACCTTGGCCTCCCAGAGTGCTAGGATTATAGGCATGAGCCACTGCTGTTGGCACCCCAATCTCAGCTAGCTCTTAGGGGCTGTTGGGGGTCTTGCATGCCAGACTGAGCTATGATGAAGGCAAGTAAAAAGTACTCTTGACAATAGCTGGACATGGTGGCTCATGCCTATAACCCTAGCACTCTGGGAGACCTTGGCAGGTGGATTGCCTGAGCTCAGGAGTTCAAAACCAGCCTGAGCAAGAGTGAGACCCTGTCTCTATTAAAAACTAAAAAACTGAGGGAAGAGGATCACTTGAGCCCAAGAGTTGAAGTTGCTGTGAGCTATGATGCTATGGCACTCTAGCAAGGGCGACAAAGTGAGAATCTGTCTCAAAAAAAAAAAAAAAGTATTCTCGACAAGTAAAAGAGCAGAATTAAAATATAATTAAATATGATACAGGTATATCTCCAAGATAAACAGTTAAATGATAAAAGCAGGATACATAACACTATGTATGATGTATTGCCTTGTATATGCGTTAAAAAACTTCAGAAGAATAAACAAGAAAATGGTGTCTTTGGTTACTTATGAGGTTTAGGAATTACACAGGTGGAGAACAAAGTGAGAAGGGTACTTCTCATTGTATTGTATTTTTTCACACTTTCTGATGTTTGCATCAAATTAAAAAATTAAATACAAAATTTAAAAAAATTTAAAAAACCCAGCATCTCAATCCTTATATCTTTTTTTCTTCTGTGTCCGGAAGTCAGAGAAGTGTCAAGAACCCTAATTGAGAGAGCAGAATAATTCTTGAATAGTAGTTAAAGGGATATGTGCCCAAATAGTCTTGTAATCTGGGACATATGTTCTCCTGGGGATCTTGAAGAATTTTGAGTTTATAAATGTATATTTCTAGTATGGAACTGCAAGGTCAGACTTTAAAAAAACTAACTTCCTGTTAAAGTTCCAGCAAAAAAAGTTTTATTGCTTATTTTTGCCAATTAGATGTAATATCATCATTCTTGGTTATGTGATCTTGGATGACTTTTTTTAGTGGGGGGACAGTCTCAAGCTGTTATCCTGGGTAGAGTACCATGGTGTTAACAGCTCACAGCAACACCAAATTCTTGGACTTAAGCGATTCTCTTGCCTCAGCCTCCTAAGTACCTGGGATTATAGGTGCCTGCCACAATGCCTGGCTGTATTTTGTTGTTGTTGTTGCAGTTGTCATTGTTGTTTAGCTGGCCTGGGGTGGGTTCGAACCCACCAGCTCCGGTGTATGTGGCTAATGCCCTAGCTGCTGAGCTACAGGTGCTGAGCCTAAACCTTACTTAATTTTTTTAAAATTTAGTTTTTATTTTTTGAAACAAGAGTCTTGCTCTGTCTATGGACTCAGATTAACTCCCACCAACCT
This sequence comes from Galagoides demidoff, assembly GCA_963574575.1. NCBI lineage: Eukaryota > Metazoa > Chordata > Mammalia > Primates > Galagidae > Galagoides > Galagoides demidoff. The sequence continues at coordinate 10,937 of CAUYQV010186047.1, forward strand.
CAAACTCTTAGGCTCAAGTGACCCTCTTGTCTCAGCCTCCTGAGTAGCTGAAACTATAGGCACCTGCCATGATACCTATCTAAGTTTTCTATTTTTGGCTCGGCGCCTGTGGCTCAATTGGCTAAGGCGCCAGCCACGTACACCTAAGGTGGCGGGTTCGAATCCCCAGCCCGGGCCCGCCGAACAACAATGATGGCTGCAACCAAAAAATGGCCGGGCGTTGTGGCGGGTGCCTATGGTCCCAGCTACTTGGGAGGCGGAGGCAGGAGACTTGCTTGAGCCCAGGAGTTGGAGGTTGCTATGAGCTGTGATGCCATGGCACTCTACCCAGGGGGATAGCTTGAGGCTC
>CAUYQV010186048.1:0-24883 GCA_963574575.1 Galagoides demidoff
AAACATGTAAGAGGTAAAGTCTCCATCTTTCTTTAAGGCTGCATAATATTCCATGGTGTTATGTGTATATCTCTTATCATCTTATCATCTTATCACTCTTTGCTTTCTCCGCAGTGGTCGTAACCCACAAAATCCTTCGGAAGGCCAGAGGAAACCTGGAGGTAATGGCCTTTGAGTTGGTTTGCACTGCAAGCCCTTTGGAGGGTCAGGGTGGGTGCAGGGCTAGAAATGACTTCTTTTGAAATGTGAAGTTGAAGGGAAACCAGGGGGCACATCTTCAACAGAGTTGTATTTTTCTACAATGCATGAAAAGTTTCTTTTTTATCATGCCAGGCCATCAGTGGTGTTTTTAATTTATATCCTATTTTTATCAGTGAAAATTACAGTGAACAGTGTCTGGCCCATAGTAGGCATTATAGAAACATTTCTTGAATGAATAGAGGATGATCTCATTGTTATTTTATTGTGTAAATATTTACAGATCAAACAGTATGTCTTTGAAAGCAGTTTCATAGTAACAGTCTCACCTTTAACTCTGTCAGGGATCTTACTTCAGAAACCCTCCATTGGACTTAAAATTCTTTTTTTCCTCCATTTTCCTAGCTTAGGCCCGGGGGCCCCCATCCAGGAACATCCAGCCCCAGCAGACCAGGCTCCTGAGGAGAACTTGCAGCCAATAAAGCTCATGGTCCCCCAGAGCGTGCACTGTCTCTTTGTTCCAAGTGTGGTTCCTATTTATTGAGGAAGAAAGAGCTGTCTGGCCAAAGGAAATCTATTTTTCCTTTAGTGTTTTCTCTGTGAAAGTCGGCTTAAAGAGTTGTTGTCAAAAAGGTTCAGATGCTTGGCAGTGAGGTGTTAAAAAGGCCTGTGCTCCCAGACGCTGCATTTCAGACCTGGGGCAGGTACCGGGAGCTGAGGGGGCGTCATGCCCTCCCTGAGACTTGCTCAGTACTCAGCCAGCACTGCAGTTTGAAGATTCTCATTAAATGATTCATTTCAACTTGATAATTCCATTATTTTGTGTGGAGCTGCAAAACCCAGATCTCAAACTGCCAGGTGGACAGGCTGGGGTTCTTGGGGTTCATGCTCCTCAGCATTCCCCTGAGCTCACTGCTGAGCCCACGCAGGTGTCCAAAGAGGACAGCTCTGCGCACATGGCTGTGACACTGGCATCTCAGTCACATTGCACACAGAGCAGCCCTTGAAGTGGTGTCACTTCAGTTCAGAGAAGAGCAAAGAGAGGCTGGGCTTTGGTGGTGAGCTCTCCACATTGCTGCAGCCCTGTCACCGACCTTGACCTTGGTGGTCATCCACACTGCTACAGCCCTGTCACCGACCTTGACCTTGGTGGTGAGCTCTCCACACTGCTGCAGCCCTGTCACTGACCTTGACCTTGGTGGTCATCCACACTGCTGCAGCCCTGTCACCGACCTTGACCTTGGTGGTGAGCTCTCCACACTGCTGCAGCCCTGTCACTGACCTTGACTTTGTGTTCGCTTACCCTTGCCCTTTACCCTGAGCTTTGTGGTGTCCCTGAGAAGAAATAGGCTAGTTCTCAGGTCTGGTTGCAGATGGGGCTTGAGATGGCCCAGGGTGCCCCTGGGACCCCCCGCCATTCTTGGTCACGGCACCTTACTGTTCAACCCTGCTCTTTGCCACAGCCCTACACCACCACTAAGTACCACCTAGCAGGTGCCAGCCAGGTAGATGGGCCTCGTCTGTGCAGCTCACAGTTGGGCTGAGTCAGCCTCCCTCCCTGTCCCTGTTGTTGCTGTCATCCTGGGGACTTCAGCATGGTCTAGAGGACCTCTGACCTTGCTCTCCCTCTGAAATCACTAGTCGGAAATCTTGCCTCCCATCTACCCAGCTCGCTGCCTCATCCCTTCTCCTGCTCTGACCCCTGGAGATGGTAGTCCCTGGTCCCTCCACCTCTGCTCCCTGCCATTCTGCTATTTTTGTGCCTTCAGTTCCTTTTCCGTGCAGTTTCTTGGGTTTCGCTTCCCACACCCGCATCCTTCCTTCGCCCCGCACCAGCCGAGGTGTTAGGAGAAGTCATAGGTCTCCCATGATGCTCTCCATCTGAACGCTTCAGAGGCTTCCCATGTCCCGCAGACCCAAACCCAAGCCCCTAACAAGGTGTGCAAGACCCCAGGTCTGGCTGCTGCCAGTACCTCTGACTGCCATCTTGCTGTCTAATACCCATTTTCCAGAGCCATTCTTGACTCTGTGAGTGTGCTGTGGGCCCTCCCCACCCTCGCTCAGCCTGGAACACACCCTCTCCTTGAATCGCTTCTCTTGGCCTTGTTTTTCTAGCTAGCTTTGAGTGATCTTTAGAGATCTTATTTCCACCCCATGGGGAATCCTTCCCTGACTCCCCATACCTACCTCTCCTTCTGCAGCCCCCATCACCCCCAGTTGTGAGCCTTCCCCCAAGTCCCTGGAGATCACAGTTTTGGTTTACCCTGAATCACCAGCACCTGGCCCTGGGAGAGACTTGCTCAGGAGGAGACCCTGCCTGCAAGTTCCTGAGTGATCCTCAGGACTCCGGTGTTTAGTTCATTTATGGGCACCCTCCCCCATTACCTTAGTGGAGCCCTCAGAGGCTGGGTGGGGGGGCCACTGGTGGTGGTCATGATCATCCCAGTGACCGGTCCAAGGGCCTTGAGCCCTCCTGTCCTTCCAGACTACAGACTGTGTTCTCTGCTGTCCTCCACAGCTCCCCGACATGACAGTGAGGGAGTGGATGTGATTGCGTCAGCTGAGGGTGAAGGGAGCATGAGCGCAGCCTAGGAGTCTGAGGTCATGGAGTGGCCTCGTCCCAGGCACCCCACTTCCCTGCCCCTGCTTCTCCAACCATGAAGTGAAGGGCTGGGGGCAGGTGGTCCATGTGGCCCTTTCCTCCTTATTCCTGTCATCTGTGCTCTCCAGAGAAGAGAACAGAAGTTCTAATTGCAGGGGTCCTCAAACTTTTTAAATGGGGGGCCAGTTCACTGTCTCTCAGACTGTTGGAGGGCCGGACTGCGGGCCCTGGGACTAGTCAGCTGCTAAGCAGGACAGGCAGCAGTGGCAAAAACACCTGGCGGGCCGGAGAAATGTCCTAGGTGGGCTGCATGTGGCCCATAGGCCGTAGTTTGAGGACGCCTGGTCTAATGCATGCCAGTGGGTGAAAACTCAGATGGGGGCAAAACGTCACATGGGTTCCTTTTTCCAGAAGTCACACAGCTGAACAGAAACCGGCCCTGTGGTGGAGCTGGGTTAGCCTGGTGCCTTTTAGGAGCAGGAGGCTGCATTATGGTCCCCAGTCCAGTCCCTCTGCCATCAGTCTCCATACCTGTAAGGCACGAGGTCCTCTCTGTCCAGTCCCGGTGTGAGCCTCAGCCTTTGGAAGCGGCTGAGCAATGAGACCCTTTCCCCAAACCACTGACACTTTGGTGTCTCTCAGGGGCTGGAATCAAGCAGCAAGTTTGGAGTGCTGTATTTGAAGTTCTGCAGCCTATGGGCACAAATGGAAAGGGGGGGGGCACGGGAGAGGAGTAGGTCATACCACACAGTGGGGAGAGCTCACGGTACCTGGCTTCAGATGTAGCTGTGAGGGAACAGTACTCTGCTGGTTAGTGCATAGCCCATGGAGCTGAATGTGGTCATTGGCAAAGGCTTGAGGTTCAAGGTTTGTGTGGGGGTGGCAGGGTGGGGGAGTAGGCCCAGGCCCATCAGGTTGGTAGACCCAGGCATGCCTGGGAGAGGTTCTGCCAGGAGGGCCTTTGGGACTCCAACCGGCTATTCGTTTCAGGTCACCTGCAGGTTTTCAGAAACAGAGGAATCCAAAAGTATATTTTTATCCCCCAGTTTAGAGCCGGGTGGAGTATTTCCAACCTCATGCTCATGAAGGCCCACCCTCTTGTGGGAGGTGGAGCAGCCCTGTTTGTTTGGGCTGGATTAGGGCCAAGAACAAACTCTGCAAATAAGACAATTTGGACCTTGGAAAAAGCTCCATTGTCCCTGATGAGTTAATTTTACCAGCAGCTGACTTCAGGAGGCTTTGAAGCAGTAATCAGAAAATGCGTCAATTTCCCGTTGGTGAAATTAATCACCATGTGTGCTGAGCGCACCTGAGACAGACAGCTGCAGGCGCTAAATATGTAGAGAGAGGATGGGCGGGGAGATGCCGGGGCGCCTGCCAGCCCCACCTTGGGAATGCGCTTTGATCTCACTGTGGAAACTCACCTGCCACTTCCCCATCAGGACCTGGGGAGAACATCCTTACCTCATCAGGGTGGCACCCACCTGGGCAGCAGCAGCCACACTGCATCCCCTCCTTATCTGTTCTACTGTACTGGTGGTGTGGGGAAACCACAGTGGAGCCAGGACTTGAACCTGACTGCTAAAAACCTGTCCTCTGGATTACTCTACCCCCACGGAATGCCATGTATTTGAAACACTACAGCCTTTCCCTGCATTCCAAACCAAAGAATTCTCACCCTACCCTTTCCAACCAGAGCAGGAGCCCAGGGGCCCACAATTGAATTCCTTAACACAGCAGCCCTGAAAACTGCTTGTAAATGGGCCATGGACAGGGGGAAAGAGTGATCTTGTTAATAAGTTCTCGGCATTGTGGAGGCCGAGAAACCTGCCTGGGGGACTGGGCCCTGCCAAATTGCCTCTTCAATCTTAGCCATATTTTAAGTCTAGCTCAGAAATGCAGTTATTGAAATTACTTGTGCATCCTGTCTCTCCTGAGAAGCCCAGGGGCCAGACTTGTTTGCCTCCTGCCACAGATAGGGCCCCTTCTCTCACTGTCCTGGGCACCAAGTGGGGTAGGTGTGGGCAGAGCCAGAGACCCAGACTCTTGCCTAGGGGCAAGAACTAAGCCTCAGTCTCCCTCTCTCCAATTTTCTGAGACTGTAAAGATAGACAGTGGCTGTGGGGCCCGGACGTTGGCCAAATCACTGGGGTCCATCCATTCACCTCAGTGGAGGGAGGGTCTCCCTCTTGCTAGCAGCATCCCCTCGCATCCCCTTCCTCACCCGTCTGTAGTGAGGGCCACTCTATCCACTGTTAATATCCCGAGGTTATTGCTCTGTGCGTCTCTGCTGCCACCTCAGTCCAAGTGATCACTGACTCTACTTCCCAGAGTTTTCCAGTCAGCTTCCTCACAACCATGCTGCCCTCTTCAAATGTCTGCCATACCACAGCTAGAGTAGCTTTGACAGGCAAAGTGGATCATGTTACCCTCCTCGTTTGAAGTGTGGAATGCCTCCTGCTGCACCTAGTATAACCCACAGGCCCTCAGTGCCCATTCCTTCAGTCTCCAGCTGTCCACCCTCTTGTCCTTTGAGCTCCAGCCTCCCTGGGCTTTCCTCTTTGGCCACAGAGCCTTTGCACATGCTGTCCCTTACCAAGCAGGTGCCTACCCTGGCTTCTCTTGCTAGTTGACATCATGCTTCATAGCCCAGTCAGAGGAGTCTTCCCGATCAGGCACCCCTATTAACTCATATACTGTCAGAGCATGATGGTTCTCCCTGACTGGGACTTGGCCACTGTTGTGACCGTGATTTGGGGGGTTATGCCTCTCCTCATCACTGGCCGGAAGCTATACAAGCACAGACTCCATGTGATTTGCTTACCCCACAAGCCACAGTGCCTGGCAACAGGGCCAGCAAATTCATTCACCCAATATTCCCAGCACTTCTCCCACCTCCTGGAAGAACTCAGGTTGGTGGGGGAGAACAGACAAGTAATACTAACAGGGAACACTTATTCAGGGCACCCTGGGAGCCAGGCAATCTTGGGAAAGTTATTATAGGCGATCCTTATGACAGCCCTGTGGGGAGGCACTGCTGTTTTCAGATGAAGGTCTGGGGCACAGAGTGGTGTGCCCAAGATCACATGGACAGTATAGGTCCCTGGAGCTGAGACATGTGGTCTCAGCTTATTTATAACACTGGACAGCCTTGATGGTAGACAAGGTTGCCCTGGCCTCTCTTCTCTTCAGCCAAAATGACAGTGGTGTTGAGGCCACAGGCATGGAGTGGCCAGGCTAACAAGGCTCCTTGTAGTACGAGGTGGTGGCTGGGAGCCCAGGTGGAGTGTGTGTGTGTGTGGTGTGTGTGTGTGTGTGTGTGTGTGTGTGTGTGTGCGTGCGCGCGCGCGCATGAGAGAGCGAGCTGGGTGCCCAGGGAGGCCAGCAGGCTACAGAGCGGGTGAGCACAGCTCAGTGAGGCTGGTGCTGGGGGCTGAGGAGGCGCCTGGAGAGGGAGCTGCAATGCGGTCCCCGCTGTATCTGTTGTCACTTGCTGCCTGCTCAAAGGCTCTGCCATGACCAAAGCCCAGCCCTGCCCCTGGCTTGGCCTGTCTGTCTCTCCATCCTCTGTGGGAGACACAATTGCTTGGGTCCCTGTTGGCTCCATCCATGCTGACCCTGTCCTTGAAGTCACTGCCCTGCTGGACCACAGAGGGCAGCACCTGCAGGGTGACACCGTCCTACCTGACCACATGAGAATAAAACTGCTCTCAAATGGGTAATCACATCGCTGTTAACAGGCATTCACAGGAGAGCTTAATTGCATGTTTTCAGGTTTAAAAAGATCCTTTATTTGTGTTAATGCCACTTTCTCCTTCCTAACAGAACAACGTGCGGTCTGAGCTTATTTATAACACTGGACAACCTTGATGGTAGACATTGGGAAGAAAGGACAGGGTCGCCTTGGCCTCCCTCCTCTTCAGCCAAATGACAGTGGGGTTGAGGTCACAGACATGGCGTGGTCAGGCTACAAGGTTCCTTATGGTGCGAGCTAGTGGTTGGGAGCCCAGCTGGAGTGTGTGTGCGTGAGAGAGACACTGGGTGGGAGGTCGGATGGGGATGGGTATTCAGCATAGGACAGTATCTGGAGGCATTCACTTTTATCAAATCCACCATTTTCTAGCATCTACTTTTCACTCAGACCTGTCAGGACAGGTGTGTGCCCCTCAGCACTCCTAGTTAGATGTGGGAGAGATGCCAGGACACAATTAACTATTTCCCTTACCCGATTAACTGTACCAAGGGCCTCAGGCACCAGAGAAGGGAGCTGGACAGGGAAAGTGCCCTGTGGAGCCTCTGAGTGAGCAGCAGGGGCTGGATGGGAATTGGTGGGGTGAGGGGAGGGGGTCTAGGCAGAGACCTGTGGGCGCATGGGCCGGGCTTGTGACATTGGCAGGGCCTCAGGGGCAGCATGATGCTGGGAAAGAGACTAGAATAGATTCATGCTGGTGAAAGGGAGTGGGATGGAAGCTGCTAAGAGGCCCAGGCCGAGTGTCCTCACAGAGGCGGGGTGGCCTCCAGACATTTAGGAAGGCTTGGGGACCTGTGAGTGTGTGTGTCCCAGGGTGGGCGTGAGGAGGAGGGTGCTGGCTTCCTGCTCAGTCAATTATGTGGCCACATCCATGGGGAGAGAACAGTATGGAAGGGTGACTATTGCCAACTGCACCTTTCAAAGTAGAATATTATGGGCTGAGGGTGAAAGGAAGGCACCCCAGAGGGAGGGAATAGTCTGGGCAAAGGCACAGAGGCTACTGAGGGACCCATGTAGTGAAATGTTGGCCAGGGTGTCAAACACGAGATTGGGTATGAAATACTCAAGAATTAGGGCTTTTTTCCCTCTATTTTTTGGCATTGAGGATTGTTCCAGTAAGATGAAGAAGCAAGCCCAGGGAGGAGGCAGAAAGGAAAAGGCTAAATGTGAGCCCAGGTGGCGTATGGGGTGAAGGATTCCTGAGCCATATGGCTGTGAGGACACCGAATCCTGCTCTCCTCTTGGGGCTGGTGGCTGCCGCAGGAAGGCTGATGACAAGAAAAGGAGCCAGCTTCCTTTCCCTGCTGTCGGTCCTCCCTGCTCCATCCCACCACCTCCGTCCCCACCTCCTCACCAGCAGGGGCCTTCTGGCCTGGGTGAGGATAGCAGCCTCCTCACTGGTCTGCCCCACCATGTTTCTGCACCACCAGGAGGAGCGTGTCAATCACAAGCCCTGTCACACCCACTTCCCTTCTGGCAAACCCTCCCAAGACCAAGTTTTCATTCTTCCTTGGCATCTCAGCCACCCTGGCTGACCTCAGCCTTCATCTCCTGTCCATCTCATCCTTGGCGGTGCTCCCTGTTGCCAGCCACGGCATACCAGCCGTGCAACTCCTCGCAGATCCTGATGGAGCCTCTGGTTTCGCAGCTCTGGGCTTTGCACATGTAGCTCCCACATCCTGGGTCCAGCTCACTCCTGCTCACCGTAGAGACTTGCCTCCGCCTCCACCCTTCAAGCCTCAGTTCATCCCCTATAAAAGGAGCATGATCCCATTTGCCCCAGGTAACTGGGGGCAGATTTAGGGTCTTACCTTCAGGCACTAAGTCAGCTGAGACCAAGGAAGGGATCTAAAGTGCTAATGGTGCCTTGGCTACACTAACAGAGGTGAGGAGTCCAGACGGGAGAGGCGGGTCACTGTGCTCCATCCACGGCTGTGGTGCTGCTCTGGGAGCCTGTGACCACTTCCTGACAGAGTGACTTGTATCACGGCTGTGTTCAGCCTGGTTCACTGAATTCATTTTCCATTTGTCAAACATGCGTGTGCCAGGCACGACATATATATAATATTGTCACATTTAATCCTATAAAGTATTATGTGTTCTTTTTATAGATAAGAGGAACTCACGGTCTGTTTGGTATTATAATAATAAAGTAATGCCCGTGGTAGGCAGACCAAACGACCCCCAAAGATGTACCTTGTCTAATCCCCGGAACCTGTGAGTACGTTACTTTATACAGCAGAAGGGAATTAACAGAGGTGATTAAAGCTAAAAATCTTGAGGTAGGAGATTTTCCTGGATTATCCAGCTGGGCCCACTCTAATTACATGAGTCCCTAAAGGAGGGGAACCTTGTCCAGCTGTGGCCAGAGAGCGAGATGGTAATGGGGTCCAGAGAGTGGCTGGAGGTGGAGGGAGGGGGCCCCAAATCCAGAAACACAGGTGACTTCAAGAAACTGCAAAAGGCTGGAAACGGATTCTCTCCTGGAGACCCCAGAAAGGAACCCAGTCCTGCCAACTCCTTGATTTTAGCCCAGCGAGATTCATGCCAGACTTGCGCCTGGAGAACTATAAGATAATACATTTGTGTTGTTTTAAGCCACTAAGGTTGTGGTAATTTGTTATGGCAGCAATAAAAACTAATACACTGCCTTATTCAGTATAAATATGATCCTAAAAATTTATATATTGCATGCCATGTGCTTGTCATCATGTAATTTCTTAGTGACAGAGGCCACTGACTGGATAGCCTGTGAGGTCGCGAGCTCCCCGTCCCTGGAGGTGTGTTACAGAGGCTGCCTGCCTGCTGTTGATGTCTTTGAAGGGATTTCTGTCTTGACAGGTGGATGCTTGGATCAAGGGACCTTTCCAAAGAGCCTCCAGAGATTAGAGTCAGAAGCCACATGGCCAAGGGCTGGAGGAGATTGATTCTCCCAGTGCTGGGAGGCTTCTCTGTCAGATCCCCAGCATCTCCCATTAGGCAAGTTATTACATATGGTCACAGGACTCCATTACTTTAGAATGCTTCTAAGTAATGCATTGAAGGAATTATTGAAATGTGTAATTACAGTGTGCGTTGTAATATAAAATAAGTCCATTATATTTATTTGATGGAACGGTGCTCCATAATGTCTATTGTAATATAAAAGATCCCGCCATGAGAGTGTTCTGCAGTGTGATGATGGTTGTCCATCTGCAGACACCATCTCCCCCTCTTTACCCAATGCCCACACATGATGTTGCCACTGGAACACTTGAGCCTCCCTGGTGAGAAGGCACTTTGCTGTCAGTCGGTCCAACCCCACATTAGACAGATGGGAAAAGCGAAGCCCTGAGGGATGTGGCCATCTGCCCAAGACCCAGGACTGTTGTTGCCAACATCTCCTGCCACCAAGCCAGTGGCCAACTCATGGTTCCCAAACATCTTTGGGAACTTCAACGCTTTGTTAAAAAAGAATCTTGTGTGCAGGGGTTAGCCCCGGGAGATGGGCTACTTGGGGTCCTGGCTATTTAGGAGATGCAAAGCCCCCACCCCACTCTGAGGCCCCTCCACTGAACACTGGGGCTCCAAGAAACACCCTTTGAAAACCCGTGGCCTTCTTCATCTGAATGGGAAAACTGAGTCTCAAAGAGGGGCAAGTGCTGTGTGAGATTATATGCCAAGTTGGGGGCACAGCTGGGGTCAGCACTAATGTCCCCTTAGCCTGAGACCCTCCCTCACATCCTTCTCAACCCTGGCTGCATCAGAACCCCTGGGAACTTGTCAGTTATAGGGGTCGGAGCCTTTGTGGCAAGGCACAAGGATCCCTGTGTCCAGCAGAGCCCCTGAGGGTGCTGCCACACACAGCGAGGTAAGACTCTTTTCTCCTGCATGTCTCTTGGGTCTGAATTCCTCTGGGCACCTCCCTGCCCTGCACTAAGTCAGGCTCATCCCCTTCCACACATGCTTACAGAGCTCTGACTCTATGTCAGGCACTGTTCCTGGTGCTTGGGACACACCAGTGAACAAAACAGAGATTCCAGCAGTGAGAGCCTAATGAACCAGCCCATCATCTCCTCTGTTAAAGGGGAGGATGCTGTGGCAGAAAAGACCAGAGTGCAGAGCAGAGCAGAGGGTTGGGCAGTGGAGGGAGCAGGTGGTGGTGGTGAATGGGGTGGAGAGTGGGTGAGAGGGACCAGATGTACCAGTAGCAGGTAGGAAAAAAATACTTGGTTTCCTGCCTTCTTGTTGGGCTCCCAGGCCACCCTGCTTTGTGTTGGGGTCTTACAAAGCCTCCACCTTCTTCCTTGAGGTGCACAGAGGTCAGATCTAGGCCTGGGCTGGACACAGGCTCCTGTCTGTACCCTGGAGCCTCTGCTTCATCAATCTCTTTCCCCAGAAGCCTCCTGGCCACAGGATTAACACATGCAAGCAAATACCTCAGGCTCATTCGGAGAGTCAGACACCGGAGCTAGGTTTGCAAAGCTCTACATACACATCTGTGTGTAGCTGGGTTCAAGTCTCCCATTTTGCAGAAGAAGAAATAAAACTCAGGTGAATTCACTTGTTCAGAGTCACATGTCAGTAAATCAAAGGGATGCTACTGGACCTGCGTCCATTTCCACCGTGTCACCTCACCAAAGTTTGAGGAACTGCTGAGTGGAGGCATGGAGCATTAGGCTGGCTGAGTTAGCCCCCAACACTGGCAATTTAGGGCATGTTATTCAAACCCAGCCGACTCCTACTTTACACTAACCATCATCAAAGAGCACTGTTAACAGGAGCTGCATCTTCCTTTGTGCATTTGAAAAAATTCCATCTCAAAGCCACCACGTCTCAGCAGTGACCACGGGGGAGTCAGTAGGAATTAAATCTGAAGCCAGAAACAGGACGAGGGGAGGGGAAGGTCATCTTTTGAAATGACAAAGAGGTGCCGTTTTCTCAGTCGGATGGGCCCGGGCTACTGTAGCACAGACTGGGCCGCAAATTTTAATTCCAATCTCTGCAGCTGCTAATGTGCTAGTTGCTTGGAGAATAGACACTAATTGACAAGCAACTAAATAAATAACGTGTAACATGAAAGCAAACACAAGCTTTAAAGGAGAAAAAAATAGCAAAAAGGATGAAATTAAAAATGCGGGGGGTTGAGCAGTGTTTTCCACACTCCATTAAAGTGACATCAAAAGGCTTTTCAAAATATTTGTTTTATGGTAAAGATACAGTTTGGCATCATCTGAGCGCCTGTCCCCATTGCCACTGTGCTGGAGATCAGGGGTGGCGTGGTGAGAAGACAAGAGCAGGCTCTACAGAAGGGCCGGGGACCCACGGGCTGTGTGTCCGAGGGGTCATGCACCAGCCCCTTTGTCTCACAAGAGATGACCAAGGGCCAGAGAGGAACGGTAGGGCACCCAAAGTCACCCATTAGGTCCCTGGAGGTTAAGCCTCTGGCGTGGGTTGAAAAGACCCGTCGAAGTCCTAACCCCCAGTAGCTCAGAGTGTGACATTATTTGAAAGCAAGGTCATTACAGATGTACCCAGTTCAGACGTGGTCACGCTGCAGTAGGGTAGCCTGTAATCCACTGTGACAGGTGTCCTTATAAGCAGAGGAGGGAGACATGCGTAAGAACTCTGTGTGAAGCACGGATGCAGATGCAGGAAGGGGAGGGCCACGTGGCAATGGAGGCTGAGGCCGCAGGGGTGCAGCTGGGAGGCAGTGAGCACGGAGATCGCCGCCACCCCCAGAAGCTGCGAGGTGAGGAGGCATTCTCCCCAGGCTCAGGTGCGGGGGAGGGTGGCCCTGATGACACCACTGTTTGGACTTCTAGGCTCTAGGACTGTGGGAGAATAGCTCTGTGTTGTTTGAAGCCCCCCTGTTTGCGGCCGTTTGTCAGGGAAACCCTGGGAAAGGAACCCAGGCTCCTCCAGCTGTATGGCTGCCGCCAGCTCTGCCCGGCCAAAGCAGACACCGACCCGTGCCCTGGCTTGAGACACCAGGTCTGAGAACTTCCCTAATTTCTTGCAGCCAATTATTTTATGATCACCTTATAGCCATGACGTGTCATATGTGCTCCCCAATTTTAATTATTCATGCAGTTCTTGTTTCCTGGACTATGAGAATCTTTTCAACATTCAATTTAATTTGTTCAGCAAGAATTTGTTTGAGTTTCTTAATGAAATATGTCTGCCCCTCTCTTTTCCCTCACTCTAAAGCTACCACCCGACTCTCTGCCCTGCCTCGAAGCCCAGCCCCTCCCTGCCTGGCATGTCCATCCTCACCCCCTCGACATCACCTTCTCAAGCAGGCCTGCACTGCCTCCCTAACAGTAATCACGGCCCTGATGGGCTTCACGCCATGTCATTTTTGTATGTGTCATGCTTATTGCTTGTCTGTTTTTGCTCCATAGACTGTAAACTCCACCAGGGATGTGACCTTGTCCGTCTTCCTCACCCAGAGTAGCATCTGCCGACTAGTAAGGACTCAATAAATATTTTTTGATGAATGAGGCTTTCCTTGTGCTAGGTCCAGGCAAGGTGGGTGGGGCGGGGAATCCCTGGGGAGACTGATATGTGGTCCTTAAATAGTTCACAACAATTTCGGCTCAGGTGGCACTAGCGACAATAGGCTGATTGGCATGACAGAGGTATGGGGAGCCGCTCTTCCTGGGGTGACCAGAAGGGCTCCCAGAGTAGGTCTGAGACCAGCAGGCATGTGGTGGGACTCAGGGAACAGAGGCGTGAGGCGAGGAGGAGTACGTCTCTGTGCCACTGTGGAGAGTGACGTGTGTAAAAGATGCTGGCTCACCAGGCCCTGAGCGTGAGGGCCATGCATATCTGTGGTTTTGTCCTGGGGAAGGGGGAGGGGTACTGAGGACGCAGGGGCAAGCCACCCTTGGGTTGTGGAACATCCACCTTCAGTATCACTTGATGGGAGGCAGCTCCTGGTGTGTTGGGCTGAACGGTGTCTTCTAGTTCTGCAAGCCCATGTGTGCCGCTCAGAGCTCTTGGGTAACAAGCAACAGAAACCTTATCCATGGCAATAGACCATGAAGGGGCTTTATTGTCTCGTGTAACTGGCAGGGAGGGACAAGGGTGGCACAGCCTTGGAAGGCCTGAGCCAGGGCCTCTCCACACTGCCCATGGCTCCTTGTCTCTGTTGGTGACATCCCTCTTTCCTGGTGGGCTGGGGGTGCAGCAGCTTCTAGGCTCACACCTTCTCACCTTTATAGCCAAAGAGGAGAAAAATCCCAGAGAAGAAGCTGATTGGCTGAAACTGAGCCATGAGCCCAGCCTGTGAGCATTCCCTGTAGCTGACAGGATCCTGAAGAGGGCAAGCACCTGTTATCTGGACTGGCCTGGGTTGGGATCCTTTTCTTTTGACATGTTCTAGTAGTTTCTTCTTGGTAAACCTCAGTTTCCTCACCTGTAAAATGGGGGTAGGTTTTTGTAGGTTCGGTGAGATGATGATTGCAGAAGCACTTTGTGGTCACTAAGTGGCTGTGCTTTTGCAAGGCCTCAGTCTCAGCGTGGCCCTCTCCATACATCCTGGGATGGAGGGAGGAATGAGCTCACAGAGCCTGGCAGGGCTCTCAGAAATGGGTGGGTGGGACGTGTTCATTTGGTGGGGAGACTGGGGCCTGGCGGAGGGAGCAGCTCACTGAGGCCTCGGGTCTGCCGCAGCCTCTCAGCCCCTCGAAGTGAGAGCTGATGTGACAAATTGGTGCCAAGGTAGGCGCTTGGCATAAAATGAAATTGCTTATCAGGGAAATAATGCTAAAAGTAAAATAAATTAGACTTTGCACTGATGTCGTAATTTTAAAAATTAATTAAGAGTAAAAAGAAGATGCATCTCGAAGGAAGGGAGAAGTCTAATTTCAACAGACAGTAATTAATTCTTTCATTTGGGGATTCATTAACGAGCCTAAAGTACAAATTGTTCCTTTGTAGGGCCTGAAATCCCCTGGGAGCCCTTGCAAGGGACTGCCAGGTCTGAGGGCCCATGACAAGGAGGCCACTTCTGGGGACTAGTGTCTGGGGCCCTCAAGACTGGGTCCTGGCTGTGCTGCTCTGACTTTTGGGGTGGGTGGTCCCCATGGGATGTGGCTGTGAAATTCCTGCCCTGGCATGCCTTGGTCAGGCCATGGGCTAGATGCTGTGCCTGGGCTGGGTGCTGCGTGCCTGTGGGGAGTCTCACAGTCAGGAAGAGACAGACCCTTTTCACACCACGAGTTATTTTATGATTGGAGGAAGAGAGGACTCCTAAGCTGAGTCTCAGAGGATCATTAGGGCTTGTCTAGGAAAGGAGGGGAATGGGCCATTCCAGGCAGAGAAAAATAGAGAGGGGGAGTCAAAGTGGCTTCTGTAAGCTGCTGGCGCGTCCACTGTCGAATGTTGGGTATTTAAGGGGATATAGGAAGTAAGCTAGGAGTGGCCATGGGGTGGTTCTGGTGGCCTTAAATGCCAGGCTCAGGGCTTGCTCTTTATCTTGAGGGCAACAGGAGTCACCGAAGGACCTAAGACAGGGGTGTGCTTTGCGTTTTTGAGAGAGAGCATGAAATCCCAACATTGCGTGACCTTCCAGAGTTCCTGCCCTACGCATCCCTAGGCAAAGTACTTCTTTTAAAAATAAACGTTTCAAATTACTTCTTTTAAAAATAAAAGAAACAACCCAAAACTTACAGAAAACTTTCAGGTGGTAAAAAGGACTCTCAATTCCTGAACCATCTGAGAAAAATGCCCCATCAGATACCCCATAGCAGGTGAATGCTTCCGTGTGCTTTTCTTACACGGAGTGTGTCCATTCACCTCCATAAGCACCACGTGCCTGTGCCAGTCACCAACTGCTGTGTAACAAATCTCCCCCAAGTCAACAGCTTCAAACAAGCATCTATTGCAGGCACACCTCAGCCAGGTGCTTCTGACTTCAGGCCTCCCAGAAGATGCAGTTGAGCTATTAGCCAGGCCTGCAGCAAGCTTCCCCTCGTGACTGCTCAAATTACATGGCAGCTTGCTCCTGTCGGCATGGGTTATGAGAGAGAGAGAAACAGAGTGACAAGAGATGGAAACTTGACTTTTAAAAATCTAATCTTGGAAGTGACACCTTCATACTTCTGCCCTATTCTCACTCAGAAGTAAATACAGGGCACTAAGATCATCTGGGGCCCTCGCAGAGGCTGCCTACCTCATACCTAGGGTGACACACATCCCACTTTTCAACAATTTGTCCCGTGTCCCACGGCGTTTAGAAAGTCCTGATTTTTGGAAAGAATGCACAAATGGGCGGGAGAACAAGAAGGGAATATATGGTTTTCGGCTGCCATGTGACTATTTTGCCAGAATATGAGTTTTATATCATTTTTCTTAATTTTATAATGTTAAACTGTAATAATAACAAATAATTGCTGGGAAGTGATTATCCAGAACTGCTTATCAAAGTTTGCATGGCTGTCAGGCCCTGCCCCGCCCCTCCCCGCCCCTGCCCCGCTCCGGGCCATATTGTCCCGCCTTACAGATGTTAAAATCTGGTCACCCTACTCATACCACCATGGTAGGGAAGTTCACAGCATCACGTTAACACCATCTAACCTTCAGACCTCACCCACATTTCCCTGGAGTCCAGCTACCGTCCTTCCCAGCAGCAGGATCTGGGGTCAGGATGTGTGTTGCACCTTGCTGTCATGTCTCTTCATCTCCTGCAGCCTGGAGCAGTTCCTCAGTATTTCCTGAATTTTCCCGACTGCTGTTTCTTGCAGTTATTTTCTAGGATATCCCTCCATCTGGGTTTGTCTGAGGCTTCTTCTTGGTTAGATGCGGGCTGTGAGTCTCAGGAAGAGTATGCTGGAAGTGACTCCCGAGTCTCAGGCCATTAGACACGTCGTACATCAGGTCTTGTGAGTGCGACTACTAGTGCTGTCCATTTTGATTCTTTGATCTAGGTGGCCCATGTGTCCAAATCTTCTTTTACTTTTGTAATTGGTAATTATTTAGTGGGGGAAGTGCTTGGAAATGATGTAAATATGCCATTGCTCATAAAAAATTCAATTAACTTGCTTATTTACTTGTGTCTATAGAGACTCACAACTTCCTGTTTTATTCAGTGGATTATAGGTTGTTACCTTTGTCACCTACATTGATGCTCACATTGTCCAGCATTGGCCGGTGGGAGCCCCTTCGAGCTGGCTCCTGTGTCTTCTTGACAAGGGCCATTCCCTTTTTAAACACTTTGACTTTTGCAGTCCCCGTACGAGTTCTATTGCAGGCCTGTGACCATCACTTCCATGGTTCATTGGAGGGAAAGTTGGTTCTCCCCACTTGCCTTTTGGCCTCAGCCCTACTCCATTCCCAGGGGCTTCCTGAACCCCCTGCCCTTGATGGGAAGGCTGAGGAAGGGGAAGGCCCCAGGTTGGCCTCCTCTCATCATATATTCTTGTGCATAGGATACTTCTTTGTGAGTCTTAGCCTTAGTCATCAAATCTAGGAGGGCCTTTGAGGGCCATCTGGTCACACTGCTCCTCTTGACAGCCCAGAGAGGGCAAGGTGCTTGCCGGGCACCTTGCTGGTGGCAGAGCCACAACTAGAGTCCAGGCTCCTCCTTTTCCTTGTTCAGACCCTGGCATCATGGGACATGGTGGATATGTTCTGCCAGACGGGGACACGTGTCACAAGAGGAATCGTGAATGAGGAGCACTGCTTTCTCTCCCCAGTGAAGCTCCATTTCCTGACCTGTATGATGGACAGTCGCTCCATGATCTCTCCAGCTGGTCCTCCCTGGCCCTCTAACTTCCCCTAGTGCCCTCTGCCCATGCAGGGAGGACAGATAGGGGAGGGGCTCAGTTATGCAGGGGCAGTAGGTACTTAACTGCTCTGGGGTTAGGGTGTCAGACTTGATTTTGGGGGGTTAGAAAACTGCGCATTCACTTTCTGGAGCTGAGAAAGAGGGACTTCTTGGCATAAGGAGCCCCAGAGCCTGTGAAGAGGACAGGGCTGAGACTACAGCCTCAAAACTGGGGTGACAGGCAGGGAGAGCCGACATGACCTTCAGGGAGGATTGTAAGCAGGAAAGGACAGGGAGGCCTGGAAAATAACATCGCCTTTGGGGAAGGCGATTGTCTCTGGCGTGGGTGTTGGCACCCCTTGGGACAAGCCACCTGGCATGCTGGGTGTGTTACTGTGATCCAAGAGAGCTGCAAGGCTCAGGGCGTCAGTTGTGACGAGGCATACAAATGGTTAAAGCCTCTTCCTGAACAGATGAAAGCATTTAGGCTGAGTGATCAGTAGTGAAAAACTAGAAGTACCTAAAATATTCAATAACGGGAGCTTGATTAAATAGATGTTGGTACCCTGGAGTACGATGCTAGCCAAAAACAAGTCTTAAAGAATTTTTAATGAAATGGAGGAGACATGTTCACAATGTAATGTCGAATGGAAAATGCAGGATGCAACAGGAGATGTGATTTCATGGGTGTTAGTAACACAGGGTAGAAAAGAGCCCACCAAAATGTTAACAGAGTTTAAATCTGAATTGTGGGATTGCAGGTGACTTTTATTTTCCTTTATTATCTTTCTGTTTGCTGTGATAAACAATATAACTTATATTACTTATAATAAAACTGTATTACTTTTATAATAAGGAAAAGAAAACCCATGAAGGTTTACCAAAGGAATCCAACACCACAGAATTTGTGAGTGACACTGTTTTAGTGGAAAGCCACTCCCATTTCCATAGTGGTTTTTCTTGCTATATCCAGAGGCACAGAGCACCTGAATCACATCCTGCTCCCCTCAAAAATCCTCTCTGCTTCTGCGTGGCAATGGCATTTAGAGATGCACAATAGAGTTAAAAGAAGAACCGGGCAGAAGGCTGAGGCACCTGGTAGGAATAGGTAGGAGAGGCAGGAGGAGAAAATGATGACAATTTTAGCTGAGTGACCTATGATCACTGGTATAGTTGTTTTCTCCCCAGTAATTGGAAGGGGCTGCAGTGAGTTGCTCATACTAGCTCACTCTCACCCCCTGGGAATATAGCATACATTTGTGGGGTGGTTGGGCAGAATTAGAGGTGCAATCTGTGGTCAGAGAATAGAACCAATATAAATGACCAACCCAGGGACTGAACTAATCATCCTAAAAATTAAAACTTTATATAGTACATCTTCTTTCATTATCTTGACAACCCCATGGGGGAAGACATTATTATCTCTATTTTGGTAATGAGGAAGCTAAGGTCAGAGAGGTTAAGAATTTTGTCCAAGTTGCACAGCTCTTGAATGGCAAGATTTGGACTTGAGTGGTTGTCCAACTGTCACGTTCTGGCTACACCCCTGTGATCACCACCCCATCTGGAAACCACTGGGGGCCCTATCCTGAAAGCTGTAGGATCATCACCTGGGCTCTTATTCTTACTCCTTTCCAATGCTAGTGAAAGCGCTCTTCCTCCTAGAAGATTCCCAAGATTACCACCACATGTTAGGATAGCAAAAGGGCCATATATCTTCTCCAGTCTTTTTTTTTTTTTTTTTTTAAGGAAAAGGAGAATACACTGGATAATAGAAATCTGAAGAGTAATACAAGCTTCAGGCACATCCAAGGACTTAATAGTTTTGATGTTGCTTCAGTCTGTCTGTAGACTCAGGGTCAGTAGCAGGCACATGGACACAGAAAGCCCCAGAGGCACATTCTCCCACCTTGACATCACTGGCTGAAAGTTATTATCTTCCCCAACAGTGCTGACCACAAAGTCCCAGGGAAGATTCTGATTGGCCAGGCTGGGTCATGTGATCACTCCTATGGCCAAAAGGGCAGGTCTGCCCCACCTTAATGACCCAAATGGATATACCCAGGGAAAGAGTGGTTTTGTCACCAAACAAAAACAAATGTCAGTCAACAATTAAAACTTTAAATATTATAATTGTATTTCTCAGCTCACTTTCTTTGGACAGTATTTGTTGCCTCTTTGCTAAAAACATTGAGGAACTGAGCATGCTTACTGCCTTCTGCCTCTTCAATCCCTTACTGAATTTTGTAGTCACAGGTATTGTTCTTAGCTCTTCTACTGATGGTCTTTGTAAGCTTTAATAACATACTAAGTATCTATTTTTTGATTTATTTCTTTTGGATTGTAAGTATTGATCTTGGCTATAAAAAATAAAGTAGTCATTGTACTTAACATTTGTGTTTCATGTCTGCACCCTATTCTCGTTAAATAATTATTCTTACATTGTCAAGGTTCATAACATTTACATTCACTCTGTTACCATAATGGTCTTTCATGATTTCTCTATAGGTTGGTTCTAAAATTTTAAACCCAATAAAAGTATCATTTATGTACTTTACATTATGGAAATACTCACTGCAGAACCAAGAGCTGTGAGTAGCCCTGTAGAGAAGAGAATGTGATCAATCCCATGTCTCAAAACCCTTACTGCTCAGAGGGAATGTTCTCAGGTTCACGGTTGGCAGATTCTCTGGTAATCTGGTTTGTACTTTCCTTAATCCTAACTTATCCTTAGATGTTATTGATTCTTGTATCTCTTCTATTTCTTTTCCCTATGCATTTTTAATATAAATTTTACCATTTTAAGGGTCTTAAAGTGTATAATTCAGTGGGATTGAGTGTGTTCATAATATTATGCATCCGTCACTGCTATCAAGTTCCAAAACTTTTCTTTACAAAGGAAAAAATACTCATTAAACAGCCACACCTCATTCCTCCCTCCCCTCAGTTCTGGCAACCACGAACCCACTTCCTGTCTGTGGGTGTGCCTGTTGTGGACATTTCATATAAAAGGAGTCGTTCAAGGT
Organism: Galagoides demidoff; assembly: GCA_963574575.1. NCBI lineage: Eukaryota > Metazoa > Chordata > Mammalia > Primates > Galagidae > Galagoides > Galagoides demidoff. Next base: position 20,328 of record CAUYQV010186048.1, read on the forward strand.
GTAGACTTCGTGTCTGGCTTCTTTCACTTCACGTTCTCACCCACGTTATAGTGTGTACCGGTGCTTCGTTGCTTCCTTATGGCTGAGTGATATTCTACTGCATGGACATACCACAGTTCACTAATCCTGTCATCAGCTGAGGCTTGTTTCCAACTTTTGGCTACTGTGACTAGTGCTGCTATGAACGTATGTGCACCAGGGTCTGTTTGAGTCCCTGCTTTCAATTCTTTCAGCTGTATACCTAGGAGTGAAATTGTTGGACCATACGGCAAGCCTGCATTTCACTTACTGGTGAACTGCCAAGCTCTTCTCCAGTCACTGTGAACTGATGGCCACACCCGTTACAGTCCCAGCGATGACATGGGAGGGTCCCAGTTCCCCCCATCTCTTCAGCACTTGTTATTTTCCACGTTTGGTTATGGCCATCCTGATGGCTCTTGTTCTCACTGGCATTTCCCAGCGTGGATAGAATAAGGCTGAGCATCTCTGCAGGTGCGGGTCGGCCATCGCCTGCCTTCCTGGCAGATTCTATTTAAATCCTGTGCCCATGTTTTAACTGAGTTGTGTCTTCTTGTTATTGAAACTATTTTAAAAATTATTATTATTATTTTGTTGTAGAAGTTTTTCAATATACACGCTTTTATCTTATTTATTTTATTTTGTTTTAAGACAGGATCTCACTCTGTCTCCCAGGCTAGAGTGCTGTGGCATCATCATAATTTACTGCAACCTCAAACTCCTGGGCTCAAATGATCCTCCTGCCTCAGTCTCCTCAGTAGCTGGGACTTCAGGCGCCTGCCACAATGCCCAGCTATTTTTTTTTAGAGACAAGTTCTTGCTCTTGCTCAGGCTGGTCTTGAACTCTTGAGCTCAATCTATCCTTCTGCTTCAGCCTCCCAAAGTGCTAGACAGACGTAAGCCACTGCACTTGGCCTCCAAGATTTTAAATCTGGGTGTAGAAGTGGTAAATATTCTGGATTCTTGAGAATTAAATATCTTTATTTTGCCCTTCCCTTCATTTGATGATTAGCTTGGTATAGATCCCTGGAGTAAAACCATTTTCACCAGAACTTTGACACTCTAGGAGCCTGAAAAATGACCTTATCCCCAAGCCAGATCCCAATCCCTGGAATCCGTGAGTGTTAACTTCATATGGCATTGGGGACTCTGCTGATGCGATTAGGGATCTCGAGGTGGGGAGATTATTCTTGATAACCCTGGTGAGCCGTGAATGTCACGACAAGTGTAGAGGGAGGTTTGTGTGCAGAGGCAGAGGGTAATGTGACTGCTGGAGGAAGCTGCTGTGTTGCTGGCTTTGCAGACAAAGGAAGAGGCCACGAGCCAAGGGATGTAAGGAATTCACCTCTAGAAGCTGGAAAAGGCCAGGAAACAGATTCCCCTCAGGAAATAGATTCTCCTGAGGAAACAGATTCTTCCCTGGAGCCTTTGGAGGGGTTCCCACCAGACACTTTGATTTCTATCTGAACTGATTTCAGAATTCTCACCTCCCCACCTGTAAGAGAATAAAGCTGTGTTGTTTTAAGCCACTGTGTTTGTGTTAATTTGTTACAGCAGCCCTAGGAATTAACACAGGGACCTTGCTCTCTCCAAGACAGGTGGATATTTTCTTGTATCTTCCAAGTGCCAAAATCTAACTGAGAGGAGTCTGTCTGGGCCTTTCTCATTCATCCCACTTGGTTGTGGTACTTTCTGTGTTTTGAGGCCACAGCTATTCCCAGCGTTGTAAATGCTGCCCCTTTGACAATTACCAGATGCTGCCCCATGCCCGGGACTGGTGTGGCTATTTGGGTCGGAGACTTGCAGCCCGGAGCTCCTCTCAGCCACCCTGGGAGCCCCATGGTGACCTCCCAGTCTGGGACCAGAGTTTGCTGAGCTCTCCCCCTGCCAGTTCATTGGTGTGTGTTTTTTTTTTACTTCAAACACTTTTAAACAGACACAAAAGTAGAGACTTGTACAGTGAACTCTCGTGTGCCCACAATCCAGACTCAACGCGGGGCAATGTTCCTCTCCATTTTCTTTACTCTCTTTTTTCTTTTCTTTTTTTCCCTCTTCGTTAAATCAGTGCTTCCCACCCCCTTTTAAAAATCAGTGATTCTCGAAATTTAATGTGGTGAGCAATCACATGAAATCTTGTTAAATTTCAAATTCTGATTTATTCATTCTGGGCTAAGATCTGAGAAACTGCGTTTCTAACAAGCTCCCAGGAAACTCCAGACATCATGGAATTTCACCCTGTATACCTCAACATAGGCTGCTAAAATGTGTAGATGGGGGGCATCTTTAAAATAATCAAATATGCCGCATACATTTTCTTGGTTTCTGTATTGTTCTGTCCCCTTTCCTCTAAGTTATATACGTTCCTCAAAGGCCGGAACTGCGCCCGCCCTTGGCCCTCCGTGCACCCTAACCAGCTTGTACGGAGCTGCCTGCCCAGTCTGTGCAACTACAGGACCTTCCTACTGGCCTGAGAAGATTAGGAATTACTACTGACCACAAAATCTCCCTCCCATGCCTCACCTTGCCCAAGCCACTGCGTGTTCCATTCTGATGGGATCGCACGAACTGTACAGTGTGGAGGTCACGTGTGGTGTGGGAGCTTTGGTTTAGGAGGCAGGGCCTGGCTCTGGCTGTCAGGAGCGCTGGGCTTTGGCTTCACCCGTGTTTGATGGTGGAGCCAGCTGCTCCGATTTTCCCCTCCTCACTCCAGATCTGGGCTGACCACTTTTCCTTTAGCGTCTGTGTCAACAGGTCAGGACAGGGAAGGCTCCAGAACAGAGCTGCCTCCGTCTCAAGGGAGATGGACGTTGTCTCCTGGGAACTGGCCGTGCAAATCCAGACCGAGGATAGACAGCAAATGTCACCCTTTCCTTCCCCTGCATGACTAGAGCATTCACTTAGGTCCTGTGCGCGATGCGACGGCCCATCCATAAGGCCGTGCCTCGTCGGTGGCAGGCAGGTGCAGAACACGGATCTCTTCCCTGCCCCCGCTGAGCTTCCGCCAGGGCTTAGCCCGAGCTGCTGCCACAAAATCCCATGAACTGTAAACTGTGAACTTGAACCTTTGGTGTTTATTTCCCACAGTTCTGAAGGCTGGGAGTCCAAGGTCAAGGTACTGCTCACTCAGGTCCCAGGGAGGCCTCGCTTCCTCTTGGAGAGGGCTGTGTTTGTGCGGTCACCTCACGCAGCGGGGGTGGGGGCGGGGTGGTCTCTGGTCTCTTCCTCTTATAAAAACATACCCACAGGTACTTACCTAAGCCTGGTCACCTCCCAAATATGTGTACCATCCACTGAGGTTGGGGCTTCCACATGAGAATCTGGAGGAGACACAAACACTCTGTTCATAGCACAGACCAATGAAAAACAAATTTCAAATTTCATCAGGTCAGTGGGTAGCCAGACCTCCTGAGGAGACATCTGGAATCAGGCAAGGGCAACTTGGGAGCGTAGTTTGAATGAATTCCCCAGGTAGGAGAGGACTAAGATCCAGGAAAAGATCCTGTCTGGAAGAGCTGCCTCAGATAGTTCTGCATCTGACAGGACCTCAGTTAATGCTCCACTCACTCAGGGGAGGGGAAATCTGGGCCCTTGGGAACCAGCCTGGCAGCTGGCACCTCAGGGGCTCTCAGGAGGACAGAGAGTCAGAGAAGATCTATGACCAGGTGGCACATATGGCCTGGCCTCAGTGGCCCTCTGTGAAGTGCTTGGGACATAATGATGCTTAGTAAATATTTGATGAATAAATCAATGCTGTTTTATATTCTTCAAGGCATGGTTGGGACCTGTGAACAGGTATTGCTAGATAAGTGAATGAGAATATTGTTCAAAATGCAGAGGATGGCTGGACCTCTGAAAGGTGCTTTCTTCAGATCCAGAAAAAGATTTTAGAATCATGTATGGACCTTCACCTGAATGCCAGGAGATGGTGGCTTTTATGAAAATAGAGCAGAAAATCATAAGGAGAGTAAAGCTGAGATGAACAGATATTTTGATGAAATGTAAGGAGAGATGGATGAGATAAGGAAGGATTCCAAAGGCCCTAAGAGTCTATAGCATCATCAGGATGTCCCTGCAAGAGTCGATGATAAAATCGACCTTATGGAAAATCAAATCAGTGCTGCGGCCGACCATCTTAAAAGGCTCCCTTTGAAGGCGGAATGAAAGGATAAAGACAGAAATGACAGGGGCAATAATAGATATTACGGTGGTTCTTGAGGAAAGAGCAGGTCTATCGACAGTAAAGCAGAAGTTAGTGATCGGCTGTGCAGGCCTCGTGGAGCCAACAGAAGGGGATCCACCCGGGAATAAGGCCTGGACAACGGCTCGGCTCCTGTGGCTCAATCCGCTAAGGCGCCAGCCATGTACACCTAGGGTGGTGGGTTCGAATCCCCAGCCCGGGCCCGCCAAACAACAATGATGGCTGCAACCAAAAAATGGCCGGGCATTGTGGTGGGCGCCTGTAGTCCTAGCTACTTGGGAGGCGGAGGCAGGAGACTCACTTGAGCCCAGGAGTTGGAGGTTGCTGTGAACTGTGATGC